>JAQJVK010000042.1:778477-1069693 GCA_035578135.1 Flexamia atlantica | reverse complement strand
TTAATTAATTTATTTTCAACCAATTTAAACATTACAAATAGATAAAACAGGCTTATAACCAAAAAATAATGCTAGATAGTGACGAATAACCACCATAAGTCATAGTTGAGAGAATTACACTTAACTTTCACCAATGTAAATTTTTCGGCTGCCATCTTGGATCCGCCATTTTGAAATGAGGTAAGTTATTTCAAATATGAAGTTGGTATTGTGACCCATCATTTCAAACTAGTTTTTTACGCCGAATTCAATGACGTAACCCGTTTTTAAATATAGTGTTTAGTTTTCAAGATATTGACATGTTTCCAATAAAAATATCAAAAAAATTAGAATTTTTCAAAAACTAAGTTTTACAGCTAAAAACGGGTTGCGGCATTGAATTTGGTGTAAAAAGCTAGTTTGAAATGATGGGTCACAATACCAACTTCGTATTTGAAATAACTTACCTCATTTCAAAATGGCGGATCCAAGATGGCGGCCAAAAAATTTACATTTTTGAAAGTTAAGTGTAATTCTCTGATGGTGGTTAATCGTCACTATCTAGTATTATTTTGTGGTTATAAGCCTGTTTTATCAATTTGTAATGTTTAAATTGGTTGAAAATAAATTAATTAAAAGTACCCATATCTTGAGAACCAATTGATATATTTAAAAACGGATTGCGGCATTGTAATCAGTGAAAAAAACTAATTGGAAATGATAGGTCACGACACCACTTTTATATTAGAAAAAATTATTTTGGATCCAATATGGCGGATCCAAGATGGCGGCCAAAATTGGGCACCCCCTCAAAATGAAGTATTAGCTACCCAATAATGTTTGCGGGTGGTGTGGAACTGATATTTGAAAAAATATAGGAAAAAGTTAGGGGGGGGGACTATTATGGGACACCCGGTATATATATATATATATATATATATATATATATATATATATATATATATATATATATATGTGTGTCTGTTAGCACCATAGCGGCCGCAAAAATGGTCCGATCTTTATGAAATTTGGTACGGACATGTAAAGTGGTAATCAATTGGACGAGTTCGTGAACCAGCCCGATCGGACCACCGGAAGGGGGGGTAAAAGGGGATAAACCCCCCCATAAATGGGTTTTTTGAGTTTTTTACATAGAAAAATAAAATTTATCGAATTTTTGTGGGCACCATTGAATTCAGCTCAAAAAAACAAACAATTTAGTATTTTGGGTCACTGCTCTATGTCCATTGGTTACCGAGATATTGGAAGTGGTAAACACAGTACGTTGTCCCAATGTTAACCTTATGGGAAATAAGTAAAATTCTATATCTCGGTTATTTCTAAACATATCTTGTTAAAACTTGGTAAATAGCTTCTTCTAGTTCAGATCTACTAAATATTGAATTAAAACCACCCAGTTTTAATATACCTGTAGCAGCAAACCTGCATACTCATTCCCCATGTTATTCTTATGGAGCTTACCATAACATGTCAAATCTTGCTATGTTTGATTGATATGTTGTTTTGCATTTGAAATTCGCTGAGTATGCAGGTCTGCTGCAACGGGGGTATTTATATATATATATATATATATATATATATATATATATATATATATATCTATACCGGGTGTCTCACCTAAAGTGAACCAATAGCTAACTTTTTTATTATAAACCTGACAAACAACTTCTTATGGGGCACTTCCCTTAATTTTTAACGCTGCTCTTTGGAGTCACTTCGAAAATTAAAAATATGGCCGCCATTTTCCAATATGGCGGGCAACTTTGATTTTTCTTATGGAACACCCTATATTTTAGAGCGTTTTTAGATTCTACGCTTAATTTTAGGAACTTTTTATTCTTTATCTTTTTTTCCTAAACCCAATGGTTAAGGAGGTATGAACAGTTAAATTTTTAGATTTTATCCCCATTTAAAATACATTGGAAAATTGTTGGTAGTCTGAATATCGAAAACGGTGGGGTTTGATAAAAGATACCAAAGAATAAAAGTGCCTAAAAATGTTAGTTTGGTTGAGGTTTAATCATAAAATAATTTTTAGTCGAGATTTAATCATGGAAATGTGTTATTTTGAATATGATTTTACTCCATAAGGAATACATGGGATGGCACAGTTAAATGGACACAATGCATTTTAAATGGGGAAAAATCAAACTTTAACTGCTCATATCTGCTGAACCACTGGGTTTAGGAAAAAGTTAAAAAGAATAAAAAGTTCTTAAAACTAAGCGCAGAATCTAAAATCGCCCTAAAATATAGGGTGTTCCATAAGAAAAATCAAAGTTGTCCGCCATATTGAAAAATGGCGGCCATATTTTTAATTTTCGAAGTGACTCCAAAAAGCAGTGTTAAAAATTAAGGGAAGTGCTCCATAAGAAGTTCTTTGTCAGATTTATAATAAAAAAGTTAGCTATTGGTTCACTTTAGGTGAGACACCCGGTATATCTAATCTATATATATATATATATATATATATATATATATATATATATATATATATGTCTGTTAACACGATAGCGGCCGTAAATATGGTCCGATCTTAATGAAATTTGGTACAGACGTGTAAAGTGGTAATCACTCGGACGAGTTCGTGAACCAGCCCGATCGGACCATCGGAAGGGGGGGTAAAGGGGGGTAAACCCCCCCAAAAATGGGTTTTTTGAGTTTTTCACATAGAAAAATAAAATTTATCAAATTTTTGTTGGCACCATTGAATTCAGCTCAAAAAACAAATAATTTAGTATTTTGAATCACTGATCTATGTCCATTGGTTACCGAGATACTGAAAGTGGTAAACACAGTACGTTGTCCCAATATCAACCTTATGGGAGTTAAGTAAAATTCTATATCTCGCTTATTTCTCAACATATCTTGATAAAACTTGGTAAATGGCTTCTTCTAGTTCAGATCTACTAAATATTGAATTAAAACCAACCAGTTTAAACATACCTGTAGCAGCAAACCTGCATACTCATTCCCCATGTTATTCTTATGGAGCTTACAAAAAACATGTCAAATCTCGCTATGTTGGATTAAAATATGTATTTTGCATTTGAAATTCGCTGAGTATGCAGGTCTGCTGCAACGGGGGTATTTTGAAAAAAAAATCTGCCATAGAAGAATTTACTCCGGGCATCTTATAATAATACTCTGGGCATCTTATAAAGAAAGAAAGAAAGAAAGAAAGAATTTATTTCTCCAATTACAGTTCATTACATTTTTGCTCATAGATACAAATACAAAAGGTACAAATATCACAATTACAGTTAAATTCATTTTAAGATGCCAAGTCTGACCTTTCTAGATGTAACAGAGAAATAATTATTCCTCCAAGGCGTTTAGCCTGTTCGGAGGCTTTATTGGCACTTAACAACTAATAAAATCTAAATGGCAGCTGTTTAACATCAACAAAAATTGCTTATCATTAACATAAAAGTATACTAAGTCATAATCACAATTAACTAAATAAATCATAAAATTAAATTACAACTCTTCCAAACTATCTAAATTGTAACAACAGTAAGATAAAAAAAGTAAATATTCATCATATACAATCTGAGAGCCTTTTTACAATCATACATTTCTTCCCTACAGAAAGAACCATATTATTAAAAGCATAGAAACAAACAAAAAAACTACTAAAATGACACACAATAAAAAACAGTAAAATAAAACAAACAAAATCCTTGTAAATACTATTAAGTTCCAGCAACAGTCATGTATCAGACATCAATGTGAAATAGCAGTTCTTCAATGTCCTGTACAGTAAATAACCACATCCTCAGCAATTTTAGAAAAATATTTATATTATTACATTCTTTAATGTAAACAGGTAATTTATTGTATAGTCTTGGTGCAAGAAAACTGTAGGACTTGGTAAAATACGTATTAGATGGCTTTGGTACAAAAACATTTCTGAAATTTCTTAATTTAACTTTGAATTCCTTATTTTCCCTACAATTTCTACTTTTTACATAAAAAATCTTGAGAACCTTGTATACATATAAGTATCTTAACGGAAGTACTTTCAAGGAACAAAAAATTGGAAATGATCTTTCAAATTTATTACTTTTTGTTACCAGTCTAATGAAGTGCTTTTGAATAGTATATATTGCCTTTAAATTTGTTACATATGTACCTCCCCAACTTACTATTCCATATTCCAATCTGCTATGTACCAACGAGAGGTAAAGTGATCTCATCAAATTCTCTTTACACATACCTCGAACGAAATAAAATAATCTGAGTGTGTTATTTATTTTTTGTTTAAGATTAGATATGTGAGCTTTCCAATTTAACATTTCATCTAGTGTTACCCCCAAATATTTTATGCTTGACACCCTCCCTACTTCAACACAAAACTTACTACAATCCCCACCATTAGTCAAACACTTTATACATTTTAGAGTTATTTTATTTTCATGTTTATTTTTCCCTTTCAGTGAAAAATCAATAAACTTAGTTTTTTCTGCGCTCAATACCATATTATTTTTGCAAAACCACCACTGAATTGAAAGCAAATCAGCATTGATTTTTTCTGCGACCTCGTTCCAAGAATTTCCAACATATATAAGAGCAGTATCATCGGCAAAAGAAGTGACCGCACCATTTAGATTGGCACTGCAAAGGTCATTTATGTATATTAAAAATAATGTCGCCCCCAATACCGATCCTTGAGGTACACCAAAATTAATTTCACCCATTCTACTTGTCACCCCATTGACCTTTACACACTGCATTCTCCTTTCCAAATAGCTACAAAACCAATCATGTACAACTCCCCTTATCCCACACTTATATAATTTATCTAACAATATTTTGTGATCGACCGTGTCAAATGCTTTGGTAATATCTAAAAACAGCCCACTAACTTTTTTATTGTCATTGATACCATTAGACAAACTGTCCATAAATTCTAGCAGCGCTGCTTCAGTATTCATTCCTTGTCTAAAGCCAAATTGTTTTTCACTAAAAATCTTATTTTTTTCCAAATATTCAACCAATTGTTGTTTCATTACTCTTTCTATTATTTTTGCTAAGGTTGATAGCAATGATATTGGTCTATAATTACTACATGAGTCCCTATTCCCCTTCTTAAAAATTGGTATGACCACAGCCCTCTTAAGTCTTTCTGGGAAAGCACCTGTTTCAAAACTCAGATTTATTATATATAACAGTACCGTAATAATCTCTTTTAAATGCTTTTTTATTAAACACGAGGTTATTCCATCAATACCGGGGGATGTTCCATTTTTCAGCAAATTGACAGCCTTTTGTATATCTTTTTCCTCAATAGGACCTAGAAACATTGATTTTGATAGCGAACCGATCGAAAAATTATCTTTGTACGACATTGAATCAAAATGGTCAGGTCTTTTTAAATCTCCAACTAATTTTTCAGAAACACTTAGAAAATATTTATTAAATTCTTCAGCTACTAATAACGGATCATTTATATTATCATCTTCTACTTTCAATGATATAAGAACATTGCGCTTAGGAATTTGCCCAGTTATATCCTTTAATAAATTCCACGTTTCTTTTGCATTTCCCTTATGTTTATCAAACAGCTTGCAATAGTAATTATTTTTTAGAGTTTTGATATCAGATTTCAATTTATTTCTGAATGATTTAAAATATACCAATAATTCTGTGTTTCCCGGATTCTTTTTTATAGTTTTTAACAAAGTATTGCGCTTCTTAATTCTTTTACACGTATCATTATCTATCCATGGTTTTATTTTTTTGATTTTTTTTTTTTGATAATGATTGGGAGCTCGAAAATTACTCACACACAGCTGTGTATTATCATAACAGCATTGATAATAGCTTTCTATTATCAATTGCAATTAATTAATTGTTGCATTTTTGTCGGTTTAATCAATTTGTAAAACTCGCTAATTTCACCAATCACATGCGTTCGACACATCGATAGTTGTTCATTGTTGTCAGTCTAACCTAACACAAATGAAACAGACAATCAGCTGATTGCTACAAACAACAAGATGGAAGCATTTTTGGGAGGTATCTTTAAAGGTAAACAAGCTGTAACATTTTGGTTTTCTTAAGTAGTTAGCCTGTTGAATTGAGCGGTATAACGTAAATATTTTGCCTTTTCGTTACTCAGTCATTTTTGTAAAACTTGACCTCGTACAAAATAATGAAATATACTAGTAGGCCATAGTAATGAAATATACTGTTTTCCGACAAAACTGTGAATCTTCTGCCATGAATATTTAAGTATTTGAGCTCAAAGTTTAAAACTTCTTTTGAACCTATTTCAGTGTTAATGTTGGGTTAATTATGTTGTTCTGCAAGCTAAAACTGGATTTACAGTTCTACCTTTAATAAAACGTAGCTTTGAAGTTTACGATTGTGCGGCGCTGCACTGTTGGGACGAGGGAACTGTTTACCATTTCTACAGACTTGCAACACCTTGGTGTTGGAGAAATTGTGAAGTTTTAAAATGCACACACAAGTTACAGTATAGTTGAAAGTAAACTAACATTTTTAACTTTTAAAAATAGAAATAGGAAAAAATAATTTATAAGTTATAAACGTCATGGTTGAGCAAATTTTACATTTCACACAATTGACTCATAACCATAAACAAATTACATTCTTGCCATGCATTTTTAAGCACTTATACTGTAAGTTTTAAATTTTTACCTAAAGTAACTAAAGTTCTAAAACACAAAAAGATTTAGGCCTAGCTCAAAATATGGACGATTGGGTGAATTTAAGTTTAATTTAACTAAATGGATACATTTTGAATTGATGATTTGAGGATGCCTATCAAGTATTTGTTTCTAAAACGTCAATAGAGTAGAATGATGGGGTTTCTTCTCAAGGGGGGTGCTATTACCTTAGAATGAGCACAATAAGGGCACAGATAAAACGAATCTCTTTATCTGTGATGAGTCGTAAACTCAAGAACGTCTTCCTTTAGTTTTCAATTTATTTGTGTACATTGAAATCCCGAGTGCGAGTATTTAATGTATTACATAATATAGGCCATTGATTTGATATGATTTATATGATTTATATGATTTCATTACAAATAAACGCATGATTTAGTAAATGTAAACATCACGTTTGTTGCTCTATTCTCACCGAGTTTTTACTTCAAAAACATTACTATAACAAGATAGAAAACATGTTTTTCTGAGAAACACATAACATACAAAACATAGTCCAAGTACAAACTTAGCACAACATAAAATAGATCGTACCAGGAACATGAAACAGACAAAGATGATATTAAAACTTTAGACGTCCATTCTCGGTTGTGCGCTGCACGCCACCGTGCATTGCACGTCATGGAAAGTATAAGCCTATGATCTTATGACGAAAGCAAGTCGTGTATGTTGTAGCCCAAACACGGAAATGTTTCGGCATGGCGTTCAAGGTCACCACACCAATGACGTGCAATGAATGGCGTTCGGCACATAAGCGACAAAAAGGGATTTAATAAAAACCCGTGTACTCACTTCTTTTATATATTATTTTAAAATGGTAATTTATAGATATAACTGGCTATTCCTAGAAATAAAGATGGGCCATATATAAGGTGACCATATTTTGGAACAACCAAAATGGGACGCCGACTTTGGGGGGGGGGGGCCGATAGGGGGGTCCAGGGGTCCGCCCCCGGAAAATCTTGAAAAATTAGGAGCATTTAGGTGCGTTTTTAGACTCTTTTAGATTGAAAATATGTGCTAGACTCTAGTTCATCTTTACCATTAATTTCAAGATACTAGGAAACTACAAAAGGACCAAACAAAAAATTATTTAAGAGGTTTTTACATTGAAACGTATTTCCCTACCCCCCACAAAGAGAGGGGGGTTCGGAGGCCCTCCCTCGGAAAGTTTTGAAAAATTAAGAGCATCCTGGTGGGTTTTGAGACACTTTCAGTTGAAAATATGTGATATACTCTAGTTCGTATTTACCATTAATTTTAAGTTACCGTACTAGAAAAGACAAAAGAACCGGAAAAATTTAAGAGTTTTTTACAGTAAAACTTTTTTTAAAGTATTTTAATTTCTATCAACGTCAAAACGGGACAAATGAGCGTCCCGAGAGAGTTCGTCGGGACAACGGGACACGTCACTACTAAAAAACGGGACTGTCCCGTTCAAAGCGGGACGTCTGGTCACCTTAGCCATATATCCAAGCATTTGGATCTTTCTAATACTGGTGAGTATGCTGGTCTGCTGCGGGGTGTATTTATGAATTGCTGTTATACGTTTGTTGCAGGTTTAAAAACTGTGGAGGGAACTTACCTTTCAAATTAAAAATGTGAGCTAAGATAAAATATATTGCGTCGCTGGTAGTTTTGAGCACAATTTTATACAGACCATCTACTACGGTTCATCCGCTTTTTATTGATAAATTATATTATTCACATCAAAAGCTCTTCTATCGTAAAATGTTGAATTGACAGTATAGCCCTATTAGGAAATTGTTTCTTAAAGCTAGAAGGCCTAACCAGTTGTTATAAATATAAGAGCTGTAGAAAACTTTGTAGGTAACTTTTTATTAATATTCAAACAACTAGAAACTAAACTTTTCAAAAGGAATTAATTGAAAGGTTCCATCTTTTTTTAGATAAAAAAAACTCAACCTAGACTACTAATTTATGCAACGATTGTATTATGAACGCGCTTAAGGCCTAAAGAAGAAGTAAGTAAGAACACGAGGGAAGCGAATGTTGTAAACATTTCACGAATGGCTTGAAGGTTGAATACAGTCGTTGCATACACTACTTTATCTACGACCAACAATACATAACAAAATTTCCTCCGGTGTTAAACCACACTGACCACTTTCACTCATAATGGAACAAGTCCTCACATTTTATGTTAGGCACATGAACAAACTAAAATAATGTGAATCATAGTTGAGGAATCAGTGATGTGCGGATTGCATAATTTCTATAATTTACACTATAATCGCGGGCACCAAATAGGGCGGGTGAGTGAGTGCGCTGCTAGTGAAAATATTGTTTATTATTTTTTGCGTTGTTAATCATCTTATATCATCATATGTTACAGTAAACACAAATTTACACGTAAAGTCCCTGAAAAACGTCAACAGAGTTTTGACAGGTCAACATAAACATTTAATTTAGTTATTTCAACTGAGGTTTAGCAGAAAGTTTGATAAGTTTACAGTTTTTGCCGCCTGCGCTATTTCGAGCACTCTACTTTACTTTTGTCAAATGCTCCTCCGAGCTCTCATTAGTCTAGAATCTTTATCACAAAGGGACTCCTGACAAATCATAAAGTTTACTTTATGTAGACTAACTGGTTTATATTTGGCTGAATAATTTTCCACTTTTGACGTTACTTGTAATATCACTAAAGGTGCTTATTGTAACCGTTGTGGATAAAACTTATAATGACTCTCCATCTATTTTTACCTTTAGGTTTGATTTGATCACATAATTATGAATATCACAATTTGATCATATAATTGTGTAATAATAAGTCATATAGTGTATTAGGCATTACGTCAGTTACAAATTCGGAAAAAATGCTGAACCTCTACTTACGAGGTTAAAATAACTTTTTGACCTCCATTACGTGTAGACCTTGAAAGTGAATATAGATCTGATGAAGGAAATCCAAAGCGATTTCTTGTCCTTGTAAAGAATGTTTTACAAAGGCTGATTAACATATTGTACAGTTGGAAAACTGAATAATGCATAAACGTAACTTTTCTCTTCCTTCCATTAGAAGAAATGTGTATTACTCGAATGAATCATCTTTATTGATTTAGATCCACGTGTTGTGAAGTTACTACTCCCGGTTTATTTTCAAATGAAAAACTTGTAAGGCCTATCTCTGTCGTTAATATTGTACCTGATTAATCCGTCATAACATTCGTTCAATCTGTATATTCCTTACTATCGATCTAAAGATGTGAGAGAAAAAACTTTAATAGGCCTTTGTGGAATCAATGTAATTTGGCACAAGAATTATCACATGATCATTTAAAGTACGGGGCCATTCTGATTAATCATTTTTTAAACTCTCCTGGGATGTACTTCATATCAATTTCAACAAACAAAGCACTGCATTATGGTAATAATAAAAACTGATGATAACAACAGAATCTTAATGTGTTCGAAATGAGTAGGGAATTGTAGTGTAATCTAATTTCGTACTCAATCCTACTCAGCAAAGTAATTCTTAATATGCAAAGTAACGAGGTTTTTTTTTAAAGTGTTATAGTATATTACGCAACTAGTGCGGGAAGTAGGTGTTTACGTGCGAGCAACGTAAACACCTTCCCGGATGAGTTGCGTACGATATTTTTCGCAACACTACCAGCATCAAATATACAGGGTTAGTGAAAAATAACACGTCTATGAAAGCTTATGAAAGCTTAGACTAAGATGAAAGTAAAACGATTTAAAAAATATTAATTAAACTGTAGAGAGAAAATACGAACAAAACTATATTTATCTGTACGGGGGAGATGAAAAAAAGCGTTATCTCTGCTGTTCAGCGACCGAGTAAGCCTTTCTAGGAATACGTCTTATCGTCACACAGACGGCAACAATTGATTAAATAATAATGCTCTTTATTAACTTATCGCTATTAACTGTACGTAGTCGCAACCTGGGAAAACAGTTTATTTACAATTGAGATGTGGTTGTCATAGTTAAAATGTGTATGTTGTGTTTATGTATAATGAATGTAAATTGTGTGATAACCGATTTTTTTTTCTTGAGTTGGCAACATTGAGCATTTACCGCACTCGTGCGGTAAATACTCAATGCAAACTCTTTACCGCACTCCAGCTGATTTGTTACCTCACTACAGCTGATATTTGCCGTACTCTTTTGTAAACGGCGACTTCCCACACTGAAACGGAAGCGGAAATCGGCTACTTACTAGTGTAGTGTTGCGAAAAAGGATTTACAATATGAAGTAAATTGTACGTATAGAAAGACTCACCATGAAATGTCATCAAAACTTCAGTGTCGTTAATGAGTATACTATAGTGAAATAAAACAGAACAACATGCAGAGTATTGAGTGTGTTTTCTAACAGCCTAAAGGGGATTGAAAACAATGTAGTATGCCTACAATATGTTTACAATAAAACACAACGATTATAAACCAAATTATAACACATGTAGCTTTATTAATTAACTTATTGGTTTTAATAATATATTTTTTAAGTAATCTTTAAGACTTATGTTATCATAATTTTATGTCTTTATTACAATTTGCAAAACCAAAACCGCTTTTTGATGTTAACTAGCTGTAGACATGTAATCAATATTTAAAGGTTAAAGAAAAACCTTGAAAATAGTTGACTTTTTACACTGAGAGGACAAACTTTCAAGATTCCAAAAAAGGAAGATGTTTTGTGTATTATCACGAACATCTATATATATAAAGGGGAAGGGGTTTTCTATCGGACAGCAAATCTCCAAAACTGTAAGACCTAAAGAGTTGAAATTTGACACATGTGCTCCTTGGGCTTTAGATGCACACTAAGAAACGGTTTTACAAAATTCCCAAAGGGTTTCGCCCTATGGTACTTCAAAGTTTTAATGTTAAATTATAGGGAAGGATATAAGGTTGACATGGCAACCTTAAAAAAGTATAACAGATTAATACCTAAAAAAAAGACAGAGGAAGTTTTTCATGTTTTTCCACGGGTGAAACCGTGTTGATCAGCTAGTTTACCATATGTGCGCTACTCTCACTTAGCCTTCTTACAAATTTAAAACATTTTCTGGAGAGCACTTGACAGATTCTAAAATTCTATTTCACATATCATGCTTTTTCATTCATAACCTTAACGGAAAATAAATCAACTTAAGCTAAATATGCTAACATCCTCATCCGATTAGACTTGCAAAGCGATTGCTGAAACGCCAAGGTGAAAACCTCTCACACTCTAGGAGGATTTTAAATTTTAAATTTAATGTTCACGGGGAAGACCGGACGGGGAGGCGATTTCATTATGAAGGGATGAATGAAACCACCCCCTCCAACCTGACGCCCCCGCCTCCCACCATGCCCCAGGTTAAGTTAGGTTAGTCTACTGCGCGCCTTGGACGTACGTTGTCGTGTTGCGCGAGTAGTGTCAGTGAAAATACCGTGCGCGCGGGCAGCGCGAGTGTCTTGGTGGCGGTGTCTAGACGCGACGGTTGATTGTTAAAAATAAATTGAAAATATTCGTGTTCGTGTCCGTTAGTGGGTGTAGTTTAGATTTAAAACGTTTTTACATGTGAAAATTCAGTGTATAGGTTTGGGCAGTGTGAAGGAAAATGTGCATGATTTAGAATGTGGTTTGATTTGTAGTGTTTTATGTAATGACCTTCTCTTAGATTGGACCAGTTAAGCTGGTAAGTTATTCGTAAGACTAAAAATTGTGTTAATTTATGTAAACTGAATTCTATTCATAGTGTGAAGGCATAAATTCTAAAAATACTACTAGGATAGGGGATTGGATTTTTTTTTTAAAAAGCTAATTGATACACTTGGTTTTGTTTTTAATGTGCTAGATATTGATTTAAAATTAAAAAAGTTGATACATTGTAGATACATGCAATGATGAACCGTCTTTGACAAAATATTACATGATTAAAAGTAACCACGATAAATCTTTCAATAAAAATGCTGGATGGAATTAATTGACAAAAGGGCTTAAAAATAAATTTAAAGCGATATTGAACTTATGTTTATGTATTTTTAAACGTTAATATATGATCGAAATGTTACATGCATTCTACAATAAAAAATACAAAGTACTCAATAATAAATTCTTCTAAATTATTATTAAAACATCACAAATTAAATACATTACAACACATTCACCCACACTCACATTCACTCATTCTGCTAAAACATCACTGAGATATTTGCACTCAGGGTAAATACGCCCAGAAGCGTATAGCGCAACGTTTCAAACACCCTCTGTTAGGAGATGTTAGCTTAAACTCCAAAGTTTACACCCAAAGTTTGATTAAACTTTCGCAGTAAGTAAACGGGTTTTAAATTAAAATAACCTAGTTAATATATTATAACTAAATTTCAATATATTTTTTTTTATCATAAAATATATGAAGGTAATGTTACAAAGAGCTGTTTGGTGAAATTTCATTAATGCTAATAGGTAAAAGTAAGGTTAGGTCACAATCTAGTCAAGCCGTGGGGTTTGTGAAATTAATCTATTTTTTATGTTTTGTGTGAGTTTTTAAGTGACACCACTATATTATGAGACAAAACGATAAATTTTGGTTAAAAATGATCAAAATTTCAAGTTCGGCCATTCTTATAGTCTGAACTGACGAAGGAATCGATCTCTGTATCAAGTAAATAAAAACAGATCTGTTACCAAGGAGAGTCTTCAATTCAGTCAATGAATCAATACAGTGGCTGCATTTAAAGTAATAAATTATAAAATAAATCAACTATCAAGGCCCGACAAGCTTTTTGAATGAACTGGGTTTTTTATTTCAACAAGACTCAGAAAAATAACCTTTAAAAAATTACTCTACAAACATTTTCATGAGCAAAGTATTTACATTGCACAATTGTGCATTGAAAACAATGCACAATTCTCCATGAATTAAAAGAAATAATAATTTGAATAGTCAATCATTTTCAGCCTCGAGATTGCTTGAATATAATGTAGGATAGCGCCTTTCCGGAGCAACCTTTTATGTAACATCTTATTGAAATTTATTTCAGATCGAAGACCTAACCTCAGTTAGGATCCGGGTTGGCTAGATGACGAACATAACGTCAAACATGAAAAAAGTACAAAAATCATTAACAAAACAATCATATGGAAACCATTTAAAAAAGCAAATGTATAATTTATTTTATATAAGTAAAGAAAATACATTTATTTATAAAACCCATCGTAAGATGCTTTTAAACTCTTTTTCAAGTTGACGACAAGTGAAAGTAAGATAATTACGTAATTTTCTTAGTTTTGAACCTGAAAAAATTATTTTGGACCATCCTGCAGATATTGTATGACGAAATACTCTTATTGGACTCTTTATATGCGATTTAGTAATAAAAATAGTTTTTTTTAAGAGAGAAATGGTCTGGGGCACCCGGGTCTCGAATGTATTCGTTTTGCTTTCCTCGCGAAAATAGGAACCTATTCGCGAAAAAAATAGGAATGTATTCGTTTTACTTTCCTGTATTCAATAGGAAGAGGCCCTATTTACTTTTTAAAGTATATTTAATAATGGGAAAACCTTATTTGTTTCAGGATAAGGCTAAACTTAAGGAAGAATACAAGTTGCTAGCGGATTTTGGAATTTTACTTATTTGGGTGAGTAGTTTTTAAATTATGATACAGCAGCTAATTTTCTATGAACTTGAAATAGTTTTGTTTTCAATAAATCTCTAGAATTTCCACGATGTAAAAAGTAGAAACCTATGCGAATACTTCAATTTCAATAAAAAAAAGTTTAATAGAGGAAAAGCTTTCAAAGATAATGGAAATGAGAAATTTAACCTTTACCACTTCTTTAGAAAGAAATGAATTGATCACACTTCGGTCCCTATCTTTGCAACTAAAGTTGCGATCTTTAAATTACGACGTCATTGCAGGCTGATCACAACCACTCAATCGTGACGGAAATTTAATTAAAACTCACGGATTCCCAGGTTTATCGGAGCTATAAATGCTAAAAACTGTTTCTTGATTTTCTTAGACATAGTATTTACTCGTTTACAGCCAAATTGATGAGTTCTACCCGTGATAATGAGCAACATTAGAGCTCAATAAACAGAAAAATAAATAAAGAACTAAAAGTAATTGACTCTAAATTAGTTGCTTTTGCCGGGTAGGACTCCTAAAAATCATTTATTTAAAGAATTTCAAGGTTTCTTAATTTTCTTTGGGCACACTTTTTGGTAGGATTATGGCATTGATTTGGCCAAACTTTAACTCTGAGATATTTGTTTGAATAACAAAATTCACGTGTTTTGTAAAAGTGTTATTAATTGGTACAACTTTTGGTTCACAGCATTTGAAAAGCGCTTGAAAAATATAACGATCTTGTTACAGATCTTTTTTCCGATAGGCATAATACAATTAAATGATAGTGTGGATGAATACTAGAATTGGGCCAGGCTTAAAACTTCGAGTTTTTTGCTAATTTACGCTCATAAGCAACATTGAAGGTTTTAACAATGACTGATCACAAATTTATTCATTTGGATGACACGCCTTTGATAATACGCACTTTATAATACTCGATAATGTTACTGACCTTGTTAAAATGCTTTCCCGGAAAATAGTTGACACATGTCAAGATACATGTTTGTCGATAGCTACTTTAACATGTAATTTACTTTGTTGTGTGCTTTTCAAGTACAGCAAGGGTCATTCTGTTTTAACGAGTTTCTCTTCAAAGCGATTCAAAAATCTCTTTGGACGTATTCCAAGCGATATAGGGCGGATGATGTTTTTTATTAATGTTTATTGATATGAAAGTAGCAATAAGTTAACATTTCATTCATATATTTCATAAATTAAGAACCATCTAAATGTTTTAATTTACATGCAAAAACATTAAATAATGTAGCCTAAGCTATTAATGGTACAATATTTTTTTCTTACAAATATAATTCTTTCTAAGATCATCTGATAGATATAATTATCAGATGCGCTTCCTGCCGCGCACTGGCCCTAGTTCTTGAAGTTGTTTTTACGTTCTAAAAGTATATTTAGATTATAAGGTTATAAAATGTTGCAATCGCAGATTTTTTAACGAATATAACATTAACATAGAAACTGAAACTCATAAAGTAAGCTATATTCTTTTTACTACAAATATTACTTTCCCCTTACCGATGGATTGAAGGCCACAGTATGGATATAGATGTTTATAGAGATTATATTTCAAGGAGTAGTAGTCTGGCTTGTTGGTTAGATGTTTCCCTTGACGGTGCGAACTCAACCTTAACAACACCGCTCTACCTAAACACCCCCGCATGTTGAATGTAGGTCAGTCTTCCGTCCGATGTCAGAAACAACGGTTACATTCAGCTTGTGTTCGTAATAATAATGGACTGAAATCCATAAAAAAAAATTTTTTGTCATATTGCTGTAAAAACGGAAGATAAATTTCAGTAGATTTGTAACGGGGCGAAAGTAGTTCATTCCCGCATAAGGGAGGAAAGAGTCAACTGGTGAGAACTCATTAGGTGTTTGCATTTGGCGTACTATTCTAACATGACAATAACACAGCAATCAGCCGATTGTTTTAAATATCAAGACAACGTTCATGCATTTTCAGGAAAAACATTTAGACATACAAATTAAAAAAATATTTTGTTTAGTGAAGTAATAAGCTTATTACATAGTGCAGTATAACGACAAATACCGCTCATCATGCAGGCTTGAAGTTTATTTTCGTAACTCGGCAATTATTGCTTGTTACTTGACCTCGTATAAACAGCGCCACTTTCAGCTCTAGTGATGAAATATTAGCAATGGTCTTTTTAAAGGTACCCTTTTTCCACATTTTATTTTTTATTACTGTCTCAATTTGCTACGATCATTTTTAATATGTAGGCAATTTTTTTTTGCCTCCTTTGGCAATGATGCTTCTTGTCTGCATTACAATGCTTCTTACGCGTTTTCTGAAAGAACGCTGTATTATACATATAAATGTCATAAATAATGCTCAACATATCTCGGAGAGTCAAAATGTTTGTGATAGGGAAGTGCTTAACCCACCCAGCTTTTGAAGAAACTTATTTCACAGCAAATATTTCACAAAACATAAAATAATATCTTGATTAGCATGATACATGTTGTTCTTTGTATTATAGCCTAAAAAGTCTTACAAAATTTATGTTTACACTTGTACTGTATTTATATATATGCGACGGAAAATGTACCTACAATTTGGGAAACGGTCCTTCATTTATTTGTTTTCAATTTTTTGTCTTTCAAGTACATTTACTGTCTTGTATGTGAATACAATATGAGGAAAAGTATGCGTTCTTTGCAGATTTTTTAAAATATTATATCCTACAAAATATTTATTTACTATAAATATAATACTTCGTAATACTTTTATATTGAGACTCTAAAGTTAGTTGTGAAAGGCCGTTGCCTGTAAGGCGCTGCTTTGTTTACACCTGCTTTGCAGCTCACCGCGCGCCTGATTTGCTTTGATGCCGTCGAAGCCTTTGTCTCAAACCTCTGCCACTTTTGATACACTTCCGATAAGGATGTTGGCAGCTAAATTTTTGTTGAAATGAACACTTAAAAACCACAATTTTGTTTTTATTTATTTCTTTTACATATCAAGCACACATGACTGAACTAAAAATCTGTTAACCATGGTAAATCTCGTGGTTTTTTCTGCCCAACATGGTGGGACAATAATAGACCTTTGCGGGCTACTCACTGGTGTCTCAGGCATCGTGTCGTATTAACATAAGTCATACGTGGGCGCGGATTTGGCCATGTCATTTGACCCCAACTATATTACTTTTTGAGGATAGAATATCGCTTTGGTAAAAAAAATTCTGTTAAATATTAACACAGCAAATAAGAGATCAGAGTAAAGAATGACGAACTTGACTTACCAAAAACATGATTCACTGTAGTTGCAAACCTTGCGCTACCGACTATGAAATGTGACCTACTGTATAGGTCCATGAACTGTTCTCATTATAGGTATGTAAATGTCATTGCCCAGAAATTTTCATCATTATAGATTACGGTCATTTAAATATTTTTGAAACACGTACTTCTTGAACTTACTCGAAATTGATTGGTCTAGTACATGTTAACTAAGTCACCTTACTAATTATTAATAGTCTTAAATGGAAACTTATAATAGTTAAAGTTAGGTAGGCCATCGAGAAATAGTTATTTAGACCTCTGTGTTAACCGTGCGATGTGGGTCTTTTCGCACGAGCCAAACACTTGCAAGTGCGACGCGTAACGGGGCGCGTTAAATTTCGAAAGAGATATTAGGCCTATACACTCTACATGCGAATGATATAAACATTTTCCCCACAACTAGAGTTTTAGTTTTATATTCAATAAAAACAATCATTCGCTTAAATTGTAGCTGATTGCGCCATTAATGCGTTTATAATCAATTGAAGCTAAGCTAAGTAAAATGAAATCAGAAGCGTAAATGTAAAGCGTGAAGGGCGAAGAAATAGTAATTAGCTGGCAAGCAAAAAGTAGATTAACGCTTGCTCCTCAACAAAAAAAAATTTTATGGTTAATTTTAATTTTTAGTACGCACTATGTAGAAAATAATTGTATTGGTGAAAAATATGTCTTAAGGTTGATAGGTACCTGTGTCTTAAGGAGAATGTCAGAATATTTAAACCAGCGACCACATAGGACAGGTAGACGGAGCACACGAACCGCGAATTGAAGCCTAAATTTGCTCCTAGTCCCTATGCATAAAAAACAAAGAACGCACAAAATTACAAATATGGTATTTAAAGGTAGTTTACTAATTGTAAACAATGTAAACACTGATAACCTAGAAGCTTGTCTTGACATTTTTTTTATAGAAGCTGCGCCACGGAATGTACCTGTAACGTTCCTATGATGTGTAAACTGCTTGTGAACCTTTTATAAATGGTACCATTAAGCAACAGTTTAGGATTGATTTTGTTTTTATGCAGGCACCGCACGGATAAACTCTCCCACAATAACTATGTTATCGACCAAACTACGGCAACAATTTTTTTCAAAAATATTATTTAAAAACATTCATCTCTGCAACATCTATTTCCACATTTTTTTATTTTACCTGACCAAAAAATACAAAAGTAGCAGCCGACTACTTTTTTCATGTCATGTTTAAACGTTGAATAAAAACTTGTGACTTATTATCATTTTCCAAATAGAACGAAAATTATTTTGGTAATAGGATTGTCAATAAAAAAAGCTTGATAAAAAAGCTTCTTTCAAATATTAACACAGCAAATAAGAGATCAGAGTAAAGAATGAAGAACGTGACTTACCAAGCTTAGCACAAGCTCCCATGAGCTGTCCCCGTTGCTATTACTATTCAAAACTAAAGGACTCTTCACATGCAAAATGCCAACCTTAAGCCTCAATTCTAAATGATATAAACCACGAGTTATTTGAAACATAAGCACTGCCGGATATCGGCGTTTTAGGCGTCGTTTTATGTTTCTATACCTAGACAATATGGCGGCCCAGGCTTCATTAGATGTGATGCAAGTAAGATAGCTATGCTCCGTCTATTTTTACTATGTGGTCGCTGATTTAAACCTAGAGTTTCGTTCGTGGAAAATCACTCATA
The DNA here is from genome assembly GCA_035578135.1 of Flexamia atlantica. Classification (NCBI taxonomy): domain Eukaryota; kingdom Metazoa; phylum Arthropoda; class Insecta; order Hemiptera; family Cicadellidae; genus Flexamia; species Flexamia atlantica. The sequence continues at coordinate 1,050,390 of JAQJVK010000042.1, read as the reverse complement.
ACTTTGTTTTCCTGTATAATCTTTTACATTCCTTTTATGACATCGTAAATGAATGCACACACAAGAGAGGAAACGTCAAGCAGATAAATAGACGGATGATATGATATGAATTATTCATATTCATGATTAGCACATGATTTGCAATTCTAGAATGTGGCTGCGAATGATATTGCTTTTGTATCATGAAATTTATCAACCATTTTAAATGGAACATTCAGATTTAAGCTTTAGAATTTACAAACTCAATAATTTTTGTCATGGAAAGAAAAAAACCATTAGCATTGAAAAATTGCTAAAGGGGTTATTGATTGTTGCTGTCAATTTGTATGTTTTGAACAATAAACTAAAAGTTTGCCCAAGTTTGACCACCGCAAGAGTAGTATTTCTAAGATGGCTTCCAAGATCGTGTCTAGCTATAAAAGATTTTAGTATTTTTTTTAGTGTGGCGGCCTCTTTTTAGAACAAAAGAGATGAGTTATCTTTGGTAGTTTTTTTTAAACAGATTTATGACAAAAATTGAAAAAAATGTAGTAACTGAGGTTATACTGTAATCAATAGCCCGTCACTAAAAGGAGTTTACATTTGAACATTTAGGCAGCCCTTGAAATAACCAATTTTTGGGACAGAGCCCAAGACGTGGCTCCGTAAAAAGGTCAAAATTTTATTCTATAATGGTATTCAGAGTTTTAATTTCCACTTTTAACCATTTATGAAGTAAAAACAGGTATCCATACTTAAGAAAGATCGCCCCATATTGGATGCCATTTAGGTTAGGGGTATTACACCGTCCTAAAATTTGAACCTTTGTATTATTTAACCCCCCCTCCCTTAAAAAGTGAGACATTGAATAGGATCAATGGAATTAATTTCAACGGATCATTCTCGAATATATAAAAGGTTTTCCTTAATTAAAGTAAACTGACCCTAAAAAATTATCCACATCAAATTTCATTCGATGAATATCCATTATTAATAAATAGATTAACTCATTTGACATTCAATGATGTCAATAACTGAAGAAGGATGATATAGAATGTGATTTTGAAGGATTGTTGAAGACGTCTTGAAGTGTTCCCGTTGCTTATTCACACTGTACTTTGCAGATCGATACTTGCTTGATTAACTTCGCAGCTGACGCTTTTGTTTTAAGACTTTGCCACTTTCATTAATGCCTCAACTTATATTCCCTATAGAAATTCTGAAAGCTGAATTCATTCACACTAAGGCTTAAAGAATATCTTTTAAGTTACCTTTATCAACCTTGGTTTTCGTTGTAAATAGATATACACGCAAAAGCAGCTGTCGGTTTTGATCGATGTCCAAAATCCATCATTTGATATTTTCTTTATTCACTGTATAAAGAAAATAAATCTATAAAATAAATAAATAAATCTCAAAAAAACATATAGAATCTATTCCTTCCCATAATATAACGGTTAGACACAACAATTAATTCAGTATTGTAGGTAAAGTAACCTACATGAGATGGAGAAATATGTCTTCTTTATTGCAAGAATGGTTTCACATATTTTAAGATGCATTTTCGGTCGCTGAAAACTGTCTATATTACTCATAAGAAGTGGTTGTACGGCAGTATAACACGCTTCTTATGTGTGCTATAGTATGTTTTAAGCGCCCGAAGATGCTTCTAAGGGTGTGAAACGCGTCTCACAATGAAGGGATCATATTTTGTCATCTCAGACAGGTTTTTTTTACCTATAATATCGAGCTTAAAAATGTCAAGGCTATGAAACCAATTACATCTATTCAGTCCTGCTTAAAATGATTACAAGAGTATAATTTACTATGAAGCAAAATCAAACTTCATGTCACATAATTTTTATTATTATCTTGTTCTAATTATAAACGGTTTTTTTGATTAAATTCTTAGATTTTTCTTTAAATTCGTTGCAACAGCCGTTTATATTTTTCTTTTTTAATTACAGCAAGTGGCTATGACCTGTCCTCCGAATTTACCAATCCATCCAGATTGCCCAGCCAAGTAAAAATCTACTAGATCTACTAGAGTAAGGCTTAAGCAATAAAAAAATGTTTAAGTACATATTTTGGAGATTTTAGCGAACAATTTTCTATCAAATTTACTAACTCAACATGTTTTTACAACATAATATGTTGTGCTACGTTGGTTGTTTAGCATCCATCAACGGAATGAAAGAAAATGTTGACAGAAAAAAATCATCGATAGTAAATTTCATTCTCTGTAAACATTTTATTGTAGGATTAGAACCGATCCTTTGAATGACCTCCTAAACTTTCCTTTGGAATAAATAATTCATTATAAATCGTTAGCAGAACTGAAACATCAAGACAACATGTCACCAGTGCAATTGCTGAAATCTTGCTTGAAACGACCCAGCACTCTAGGGCTATCATTGACCATCGTTAGTATTTTTGCAGAACAACCTACATAGAAACTTTAAGCGGTTTGAAAAAAAAACTGTTGAGTTAGTAACTATAACTAAATAATACTTATTTTTGACCTGTAAAATATTTTGAACTAAAAGAGTGTTTGAATTACTGCAACCTTTCTTGATGAACCTGTATCATTCTAAAATTATATATTGATAATTGTAAAATTTAATTAGTTTATTAATTTATTCATTAGTTTATTAATCGTATAATTTTAGTTTAACGTCCACTAAAATAAAATAAGATAGGAAATCAAACAAATGAAAGCATAATTAATTGCCATCGATGATTAGAGCATAAAGTGATTTATAAATCCTACTGTCTGAATCAAATCTGCAGTGTTGAATGGTGTATGTTGTATATCACGTTTATGATTTGAATAGAACCTCAATATGTCAATCGGGGTTCCTTGAATATCGATCATAAAGAACGATCGCGAGCTTCGACTGAAGGCGGTGGAGAAGGAAACGAAGTTTAGCATTTATTTTCATATTTTATTGGATTTTATTCGTGTAATTTGTATTTCATTTTAATGCACATGCTGAATAACCTAAGAGAAGTTTGAGGTAGGGCTGTAAAGTATTGCTGTTGTTGTCTTGTTAGTTATTATTTCTTAATAACATTTTTACCTAAGTAATTTAAAAATACTAATCAAGAAGTAAAAATACAAAAATGTTTCGTGTTTACCATAACAGAACAGAACAATAAAACAAAACAAAACTGCCAGTCAAAAAATAGTGTTGAAGGTCAATCTATGTTACAAACAGAATCATTTTTTATGATATCATCGTTTATCATTCTTTAGAAATGGAATGCAATTAACAATCGGCAATTTTGTAATCCTTGGCCTACTTCTATTGCAACTGAACGATAAGTATACAGGTAATAAATAACCTGTAAACAATAATTAGTATCTAATACAATTAGAGAAGAGATATGCCATTTCCGAAACTAAATAGCGTGCTATAATTATTTCTGTCAATCATTTTGTTTATTTTTAATAATTCCAACCTTAGAATATTTGTCGTGCATGGACGTTTGAAGGAGTAAAACAGTTTTGGTAATCTATGCTAAATAAACAAACCTTAAGAGAAGGCCTTGATGTTGTCTTTGCGTTGCAATGTAAATCGTATCGAGTTAACTTTTTAACTGCGCACAATTATGATTATTTACTTCAGTTATCGTGACGTATGTATTGGTGTTAGTCACTTTTAATATTCCAAAACGTACTTTAAATTCGCGAGCAAACACAGAAGAAAAACAACCGTTGAAATGTAGGACAAGCGAAGTATTAGTTATATCGAGTTGAAGCTAAAAGCTAAGTTGTGACTAAGCAAAAACCAATCAATTTTGTACGAAAATCAAGAAAACGGAGTAATTAGGTGTTTATGTTTTTATAAGAACTTGATCAAGAATAATAGTGTTACACTGTGTGTATCTATACTTGAGACTTATATGCCGAAAGCTATAATAGCTTAATCTGCATCATTCAGCATTTATTGATCATTGAGGGATGTAAGCGAGGGAAATTTGTACTATCGATTTAATGGTATTATTATTTTTTATCTCAGAGGCAAGTGTTTATGGAAAGTGGCTTTTTTACACTGATATATAAAGTGATGGAGCGTTGATTACTTGGCAACTAACGCTTTTCATCCAACCTTTGCTGCGTTGTTAAAAGCTTTCAACATGTCATTACGATAAGAGCCTTACAGTATTAATTATTCCAAACTTTAAAATAGCGATCAACACTATAATGTATTCCATTACATAGTTCAGAGTTTATTATTGTTGCAAAGTATAAGTCTCTCAAGTGACATGGGGCTTTCAAATTTTTTTTCTTTTAGTCCCTCAAGTGTAATTCCCTGAAAATTCGATAAATATCTATAAACGGTAAAACAAAGCGTTTAACAATGTTGTCAAGACTTGCAGATGCATTTAACAAACTCAAACAATTTTATTCTGGTTTAAAACCCAGGGATGAAAAAGGTTCATGTTGTCCTTCATTTTTTTAAATTAAATAATGAAGGACAAATAATCGTAGCACTTCGTATATGGTATTAATGTTAAGAATATTTTAGTACATCTCTAATTTTAATTTTATTTTATTTTTCATCCTACTGCTGTATTTCGTTATAAATAATATGCTAGCTCAAAAAGCAAGAGTGTTTTGAAACTCTATAAAACTTCGTAAAACATTTATAATATTATCTTTCTATTTGATCTAGACTGGTAGACCTGATGTTAGAACATATTATGTAAAGTTTGCCGATAAATCCTATAATTTGTCATCGACAGCAATTAACATAAACCAGAATGTTAATAACTAGTGCTATGTTGTTCATCTGAATATTCAGATTAAATAATTTTCGTACTTATTCTTAAGAAAAATTAAAAATACTAGCTAGGTAAAATTTAAATTTAAAGTCATTGGTTTAAGAACTCGCTCTTTTGTTCTGCCGTGGTAAATAAGCTATTACGCAAATAAAACCTATAATGCCCTACAATATACTGTTGTAGTAATAATGAAATATAATATCAGCAACTAATACGCTTTTCACTCTCCAATATAATTAAATTAAAATTTTAAAGCCTGAGTTCTCTGGGCAGGCAGCGATGGTCAAAAAACAACTTAACGATCCCGTGAATGTTATGACCTTAAGCGCGGTTCGATGTTGTCATGTCACTATCACCGACACACCTTTACACAACGTAACGATAGCGTCAAGGTTCAAGGAAACCACACTGGTAGGCTCTTCATGAAAGTAAAAGGTGTACTATTTTTATTTTAGATATTTAAAAAATTATTAATAGGGTAGTCACTGTAATTGTACACATATTAAAACTTGTGTCGGTTATGTAAAAGTGTATTTCAGAACAAATGGAAAATTTGTAAAACAATAGTTGTACACGTTTGTAAGTTTATATCAGTGGTGTTGAAGCGTATTTCAGAACAATAGGAAAACATAATATGATGACAATAACATGGTAAGATGTGATATATCTCTATTTTGTGGTAAATTCATCACAGTAAATTACTGAGAAAACATTTTAACAGCTAATTATTGATTTTTGCAAGATAATTATTTACTCCGTATATGACGGTGTCAATAGTAATTTGAATTACCAAAATATCTTCTGAACAGGTATTCTCAATGGTTTTTAGTTTTTATTATGTGTAGCCGTGTATATTTAATGAGGATGGTTATCTTCGTTTGTATTTGATATTACAATAATTATTAATCTAAATGTGCGATGAACTAGATTTTTCTTAAAGGTTACCTACACTTTTAGATAATTACGGTTTAATAGTGTTTTTCCTAACGGATTGTATTTTTACCAAAGATAAAAAGGCTTTGCAGTTGAAAAGTATTGTTTTGAGAGCTCATTTCCTAAAAATTTATAAAATTGAGCTACAGAAAGTTTTTTACAACCTTTTTATATTTAATTTTATACCATTGTATGGAAAAGTTTGTGGACTACGGCTTGCGATTTATGTTTAATTATGATTTTGTTTTATCTCTTATTGGCCTGACCTTAATAAACTGGCTTTTACAGCTACAATTCAAAGTGAATTCTTACATAAACAAGATCAGAATATTTTACATCCACCCAAGATAACCATTGAGAGCTAGTTTGCTAATGACATTGTTAACAGTTAAAGGACATTGAGAACTAGTTCGTTAAAATTTTAATAGTCTATTGATTTATTTTTTGAATTTGATTTTTGTATTTTGTCTGTCTATCAGTGTTCTATTTTGAAATGTATACTAAATTTACTGCGTGCTTTAAATAAACTCGAAGGCTGATTAAGTCAATTATTCTATTATAAGAATTAATTATAGCATGAAGATAAGGGTTTAACTTCGAAAGTGATATATCATTGCCGGCCAGTGCAATTGTCTCATTCTATTAAAACATGTAGCTGTTCAATACTTAGGTATTCATAAAAATCTTGGGGAAAATGGTATTATGACAAAATATATCGCACAAGGAAAAATACGTAGCCTACACTTTCTTACCCCTTAAGTGTACATTAGTAATAATGTTATCTACAAAAAAAGAGAGGATGAAAGAAATGTTGAATTACACTTTGTATTGGATCAAGTTCTCCAAGCATATATCCATCTGGAACCATCCAACGAAATTTCATTCCATCTTTCCTAACGTAATAGCTGCAATCTCAACATGTGCGTTATTGAAATTCTTCGTAAGAATAAAATAAAATATAAAATCGACTTCGTCGCTTTTTGCAAATTTTACACTATTCTTCTTCATATAAAAATATAAGCTTTTACAGATTTAAGGTTTTTTCAATTTCAGATTAAGCTAGGAGTAGAGTCTGTCAAGATATAAGTAATAAGTTAATGAAATTCAAATATAATGATAAAATAAGAATTATTATATCTGGCACAGCCAAACGTCAAAACTTAACGTCTAACAATAATAATAATCATTATTATCTGAGCTGTGATAGTGACAAGTGCTTGCCCGTTTAACTTAACTCAAATTCCATTAAATGCCAATGAAAATCGAATAATTGAAAGTAAAATTAAAGTCTATGAACATTTTTCAATAGACAAATGACAATAAGACTAAGAGAATTTTTTTGGAACAACTGTCAAACAACAAGGTGCTCCAACAAAGTTATTGAGAGAATGTACTTTGACCAGATGAAGTTCTGAGGAACAAAACTTAAGCCGTCTTAAAATTAGTCAATATAGGATTAAGTGTCTTATCATTATTTTTAAATACTTCAATCGAGGGTTACAATGAATAGTCATGTCGTCGTGGTTAGACGTTTTCAAGCATCAAATACAATGATCGAAGTTTAAAAGTATAAATTTACCGAATTAATAAAGTGCTTGAATTTTATGACGATTATATTAGCTATTAGAGTAGTAATTTTTTCAGAAATAGGTTTAATATTTTTCATCGTGAGCAGTTATAATTAGTAAGGTTCGTACAATAAAATCTCAGAGAATGAATGTTTGTTACCAATAAAGTATTTGATAGCCTACTAAAGCTCTATTTATCACTAATATTAACTGTTTTTATTCAATTTAAATTTTTCTAGTCTTTGTTTAATTAGTCTCTTTACTTTGAATTGCTTACGTAAAACATTTCCTCAATTATAGTCTACAAACAAATAAAGTCTAACCTACCTTAACACGCACTACCTTATCTCTTATGAATCCAACAAAATCACTGATTAAATTAAAAACAAATCATATAATTATTAACAATTCATTCCTGCAAATTCTGTGTCAGGAATGTGTTAATATTGGTTCAGTTATTTATAAAAGCCTTTCTTTTTCTTAATATTCAATATCAATATTACACACCAGCCGATATACGATGTCATATGTGAAAGCCGAGCGGTTGTCTTGCCAATATCCAAAGCGAATATCTATTCACAGCTGAAATGATATTTGTCTCTCGTCACACGTTATATTTGAATGTAAAAATCTCTAGATAAGTGACTAAAATAACATAAGGAAGTAGACAGTGTTACCTGTTATGTATTAAACGTAAATTAAACGTGTGGTGTACGGTTTATTTATCACTGTTCACACAAGGTACTTACAACATTAAAGTATTATTGGCCCATTCCCTACTTTTAATATTCTACCTACTAAACATTCATTATACTTGTCCTTTTCTTAGTATATCTGATTCCTATTATTTTTTGTGTAAACTAATTAAATAGTTACACTTATCAAGAACATTGGACAAATTATAAGAGAGTATAAAAATGCTATTTTGAAATATTTTGCGAAATCGCTGTAAGGCACAACCATTTTTAGTTAATTTGTCACTGAGTAGATATTTACGATGAATAGGTTTATGGTTGTAGGATTAATTATGATTACAACGTGCACTATTTTACTATGTCCCAGTGATTCATCAAGGAAACGTCATTGACGTTTTTACTTTTATGGTATGCACATATCATGAAATTTTTATGAGCTGAATACGACTTACATACATAGTTTCGTATAAATTAATCCTTAATAAGTTATAGTCGAGTACATTCGTTTTATTTTTTATATAATGTGCAGTACCAAGGTACATTAAATATGAATACACAGTATATGTATGATTATAAAAGGCACTCAATTTCAATTCCATATTCTCTGAAAGTCCGAAATTTACTGATCAAATTTACCTAACTTAACACAGAGTAATAATTAATTATTTATAACCATTGAAGGAAATACGAGATTTAGGGTCACTCGCTGGAGGCAGCCGATTCATTGGCGCACTAATGGCATGTCATGATCTATCAAAGTAGTTTCCATGCGGCGACAGCGCCAGGGCGATGTCCACAGTTTGGTGACCGACAGATTGATCACTCTCTACCTATCAGTCATTAAGAGTATAGTTGAAAGGCTGTAGACGAATAATTGTTGCATTGAAATATTTAACCCTCTCAGACATGCGGTATGTATAGTGTACACAAAATTTGACTCGATTGAGTCCGAGTCATTGAAAAGATCGTGAAAAAGTCATTTAAATGTTTAGTGTTGTTATTCTTACATAACAGGACACACTTCTTCTATAATTATTTTTGTTGTTGTTGTTATCAACTCTGTTATCAGTTAGTTGTACACTGAGGTGCAAATATGAACGCTGTTAAGTCAAACGGCTGAAAATATTCCTTTCCAATAATTGTTTGTTGGGTGAAAATATTAATAAAACAATTAAAACCACGTTCTTTATTGCGTAAAATAACAATATCGATCATTAAAAATAACAAAATATAAATAAATGAATCTGTTAAGTCAAACGGCTGAAAACATTTCTTTCAAATTAATTGTTTGTTTAGTTAAAATATGAATAAAACCATTAAAACCACGTTCTTTATTGCGTAAAAAAACAATATTGATCAATAAAAATAAAAAATATAAATAAATGAATCCTTTGATTTGCTTAACGATTCCCACGCAATGATCAAAAGTCTACGAAAAATGTTTAAAATAAAAAATAGTAGCCAAACTCTTAAAACCCAAAATAAAATTAATCGCATATATATACAACGTGAAAGTCTGTTCGTTATGCTATCTTCTTAGTAGATTTCCTAAATCGATCATACCCATAATGTTTTTTTTAATAATAAATTAAATATGTGAATAATAATTCAAAACAAACTTGGAATATTACCTTTCACAGTGTAGTGTGTTCTGAAGTTTGATGGATGAGGAGGAATGAGTTATATTGAAATACTTTATATGCGTACCTTCATTTTATAACTCAAATATTAGATAATTCTTAAAAAGAGTTCCAGTTTATACTATCTAACTAATCAATAACCAGTATAACAAAACCTTTTTGCCATCGGAAATATTTTTAAAACCCTGTTTTCATTCTCCGCCCGAAGCTTTCTGATGTAAGCAAAAAAATCATTAAATGCCCACCTGAGTTACCAAGGTACTCTCAAATATTATTGCATTTAACATTAGATACAACATTTATTTAACATTAGTCAATATTACTTATGAAATATACAATACCGGAATATATTTCATAGTCCCTATCACATGTTTGATAGTGAATTTTAAATGTTTGACAAGTGTAAAATAAATATGAAGAAGGCTACTGAGAAAATTGAGTTATTTCTTTAATTTACACTGAAATGTGGTCACAAAAATCGTTTGATCCTCGCGCGACTGCGACGAAAAAGGTGACAAGATTTGGTCTAGAGACTTCCTTTCGTGGGTAATCAACCGAGCGCCAAACATGAAAGAAAAATCCAATAGGCTATCTACCATATAAACTAATGTCTACTTTTGCCTTGGACTGTCGACGATGGTAAAAGTTGCCCTTTTATGACAGTAAAATGTAATAATAAAGTAGTTTTTGAAATAAACATAATAACCAAAGGCAATCATGAATATGGTAATTATAATTATACAATATATCATTATCATTTATTAAGTTTTCCAATTATTGAAATATTATAATTAACTCAGGAAGTAACTAAATAGTATTTTTCAACAGTAACACTAAACACGTACCTCAATCTCCATTTGAGTGGTTTGAAGCGATTCGTTTATTAAGCAGGATCGGAAGATTAGAGTAGAACAACTCGTGGAACACATTAAATCCAAATTACGTTTGACTCGGCTTCAACGTAATTAGTTTAACTGTTTTCCTCTGACAAATACAAGTTGTGGCTCGACGACTCTCGTTTTAACATTGGGGAGTGTAAAACATGAGGAACTTGGAGATAAATTATAGTTTTCGTGTCATCTGAAAAACGAGGAAATTTAAAATATGAAATAGGCTTTCGAAGTAATAATGAAATTCGCATACCTTTCCGTAATTTAGAATCCATGACTAATTTCATTTTTAAAATTACTCCAATTGGAAATCAGTAATATGGCAATTTAAAGTTTGTACGAAGTGCGTAGTAAGTTATTCATAGGAAGGTCGTATAGAAAGAGAAAAAATGTATAAAATAGTTATCAACGTTTACTAACATTTGAAGTGTATTTTCTACGTTATAATCAAATAAAGGCACACGTTTTCAAACAAGTTATTTTTTTTATCTTTTTTTATTCATCTAAACTTCAACTATCTCTTTAGTTTTGTAAAGAAAAAAATATGGCGGCTATAAAAAATAAGATTATTTTTGTTAGAAGATACTGAAAATGTCAACGCGTATTTTGAAAATCTAATAATTTATACTCAATATTTGAACTAATGAGCCTGTAAGGCACGCACATTTTTTCCATTGTTTGTAATCAATTAAAGATGCGTAAAAATTACCAATTTTACCTTTTGTTTTATTCTCTTCTACATTTACATTTATTGCGGAAACTACAAGGCTTGTACGACTTATGGCCTATTGCAGTAGAAGTTAGCGTTGATTAAAATGTTTATAACTACTTATAAAATTGACATGTACTCGTAAGCGTAGTTTAATGTAAAGAGGAAGAACATATTAATTAGTATTTATTATAATTTTAATTTTAAGTTAATGAAAGAAATTAGTATAATTTAGATGGAGTAAAAAAGCATTCTCTCGTTCAGAGAGAAAGGATTGTCTGGAAGCCAAACTCTAGGTAAACCGAATTAACAAGAGGCTGACCACTTAGGAAAGTAACTCAATCGAAGTATCAAGAACTCTTAAAGCTCAGATCAGAATATAATTTTCAAAAAGTTAACATTAACAATGTTTTTCAATTATTTTAAAAATATATTTATTTCAAGTATTAATTCTTAAAATGGCCAGAGTAATACAAGACCATACAAGGATAGGTTATCGCAAAAGTTTCCAAAGAACCTTAAATTTTGTTGTAAAATAAATCATACTAGTACATTTGACCAACACTTGGAGTTTACAACTTCTCTTTTCAATTTGTTTCTTGATTTTAAATGATTTAAAATATGTACGTTATTTTTAAGTTATGAAATGCATATAGAACATTTAATCGAGTTAAACATGAGAGTTCATCGAAAAAGACCCAGTTTAATAATTAATATAATTATTATTAATCATATATATCCGTAGAATTTGTAATGAAAAGGTCGGAATGGTTGAAAGGTGACATTTAAGAACAATAAACGAATTCGGAATAAACATAACTTCGCTCTCTGCCGGTCATTTATTTCGCTCTGTTAGGGATACGCTCCGTCTATATTACTCTTTATTTATTGCCTCTGCTTCTCCTAAAACTTCCACTTTTATAAATGATACAATTGAAATATTTATCTTCTAGAAGAAATTACTAATCAATATGAGAATAAAAATATATTCATTTGCTATACCAGGTGTCAAAAAAATGAAACTCTTTAAATATCTAATCTTTTGGCCATTATTAGCGTTTATGAGTTTTATGTGGCAAATTAAAGTATTTTTAATGTTATTTAGGGAACTATCAACTTAAATCACCATTGCTTAATACATCACACCGTGCTGCTGTTTCAGCACGAGAAACTTGATAGTTTCTCAACTATTATTTATCTTAATAAAAACCGTTAAACATACCTTGCCCCATAAATAATAAGCTAAGTATATGAAAGAGGTAAGTTTAGCAAGAGTTTTTGTTTAAAACAAACAAAAAAAACATGTAGGTAGGAAACTTTACTGATGGGAAGATTGTTAGGATCCACTTTTTACAGCAAATAGTTAGTGATAAGTAACATTGAACTGCAGTGGCAGAAAAGTCAAAGACCTATAGAATTGGAATTTTCATAAAATGAACCAAAAAGTGCAGTTTATTCATATCACTGTTTAGACTAGCAAGACACCCTGTGATCGTAGTGTTTTTACTGCGACGAGAGACCACTCGCGGTTATTCGCCTCACGTTTTTCCTTCTCTTCATTGAATTCATATAAGTATTCTCAAAGAGTCCGCGGCAAGCGCTGCGCTGCGTGGAATTCCTTTAGATGCTTAAAATAAAAAATATCAAGTTCAAACGTTAACTTTACTTCATTTCGTTTGGTTTCTGCACTTAATTATATTATCTATCGAAATATTTGTGAACATTACTCATGACTAAATGTAAAAATATATAAATTATATTGTTATTGAAGTATAAAATAGAGTGTTCCATTGCTAAACTAAATAATGCAATTACTTTAGAAAGCCTATTACTTTTCTTCTTCATGTTGAACTTATTGTGTATATACCAGCGCTAAAATTTAATCCTCATAAATACCAAGGAATTTGAGTATCTTAGCGGCTCAGCATGAAATGATCATCAGAGTAGGACAGGGTACACACAAAAAGAGGTTCTAATCGAATTTAAAATGTATTTTTTATCATATTGCATACGAAAACCAGCCGTTTTTTCCAAATTGCACTTTTTAACAACAGTACAACGAAGTCAGCTGTGATTTTTTTCGGTACTCTAGCCCATCGATGTAAATAATTACATCGATGCCCTAGCCTCAATATTTTTTCGTTTCATTTATTTACATATGCAAGGTAAAAACAGTTGTTTGTAAACAAAAGAAAGGTAAACATTGTAAATTATGTTTCACTAGCTATCCTCAAATTGCCAATTTATGGTAAAAATTCCATCGATTAAAATCCTATTCCCGGTGTAATAGTTATCTCAAGAATAACGTTAATATTATCAACATAATTTATCAAGCTAAAACGTTTTTAAACGTGATTTTAGTAGTAAAGTAATAAGATGAGAACATGTCTTTGTTTATACCACAAGTAGTTTATGTTAAATAAAAAGTTTGAACGTTTGTTAAATAAAAAGTTGAACGTGGTTTAGCCTCTTTTTCTAGTTAAAAATAAAAGACGATTTTTTATTACCGCTTACGTACGAACTGAACAAATATTCAGACTGAAGATAAATTTAAATTTTTGTTTCAGTTACAACGCATCCGTGTGATAAGTGTGCTCCACTAGGCGTAAAGAAAAACGGCATTTCACTTAGCAAAATGGCAAGAGAATACTGTTATTTCAAGATCTATTTCGATATCAAATTTAAAACTAACTTTCAAGAAGTCAAATTCGGAAACTCAAACTAGGAAATTCGAAATCAAACATCATCAACATTCAGGTAACTGCTTAACGTTTTGTAAAATCTTAATACATTTATCTTACGTTTATTTTGATTAAACAGTACTTAATTTAAATTTTCTCCCGCTAACTCAGAAGTCACTGTAAGGCTGTATAAAAATAAACATCTCTGTTGCATCTTAGGAAAAATAAAACAGGAAATAAAGAAGAAAAATAAAGTAAGTTTTTACGTAGCTTATGTAAACCATAACACACTATCCTAAGTATTCCTCAAATAACACTCTAATTTCACTTATATTTTATATTTCTATAGATACTGTCACACACAGTTTAATATTTGCACGTATGTTTGTTGAATTCAAAACCACTAATCGGTTTTCTAAGCTCGAATGTGGCTGAATGATATGAAAAAAGCCATCGGATGCTGACGCGGAAGGTTTGAAACGCAATCAGTGGTTATGGACCCAAACCGTTACTGTTAATAGAGTTTCTGACTACATTCTTAAATGAAAAAATACTATATTAAGTTTTTTAGCAATTATTAAATTAATTGATTCCAATTTTTTTACGGTTCTTTAAAATCCTTTTTTGAACGAAGATTCAAGTGATTTTTTTGTTACATGGTACTTATTTTTGAAATAATAATTTTTAATTACACGATATCGATAGATTTGAAGCGAAATATAGTAAATATACGCCTTAGTTTTTAATGGGAATTATGGTTTGTATTCCGTGTCATTTATATTACACTATGTAATCATCCATTTTCACTAGACGTTGACTGACTTTCATATTGACGTTTTTTTACTCAGGATCACCCCTCTAACTTCCACTTGATGCCATTTTGTGCTCTCCCCAGAACTTATTATTTAAAGTAATTTTGTTTGTGCTTAAATTTTCTTGGATTTTAATTGCATGCTTGAAATATCTATGTTTTTTCATAGCTAATTAATTAATCTTGAATAGTAGCGTGGTTAAATAATGCCTTAATATTTGTAGTCGCGATCTTAAGAGCATTGTGTTCCTAGTTAGGGTAGGTATTTTAATTTATTCGGACAGCACGTCAAGTTTCAAATATCATATTTTGACGACGCGGCATCGCGTACAAGCCTGTAGGGCCATGCGATGCTTTTTCTTTACCTTTTTTATTTATTGTAATTTTTTTGTGGAAATAAATATTCTGATTCTGAATCTGAAAAGGAAAAGGCGATTTTTCTGCAAGAGGTTATGCAACAAACTATTGGTCACACTAACTATTGATTGGTCAAACTAATAGGGCGATTGTAATTAGTCATTCGTTGTTTGAAAGCCCTGAAGCTGTAAATGAGCACTGAGGCTCTCACGTCAGGAAAGGACCCAAGATCTATTGGGAAGCAATCAAAATATATTCTGGCCCATTTGAATGACACTGGAAAGCAAATAAGAAAAAAATCATACGAGGTCTATGAGAAGCAAGCAGAGAGCAAACTATTAAAATAATACTTTTGAAACAAAATAAACACACTTGCCGATAAAATCGCAATCATATAAAAATCAAGTAAGTGCTTGAATTAGGAAAAACATGTAATTTTTGCTCATGCAACTGAAAATAAGCTAAAGGGATTGTCTTAAGCCTTTAGGTTCACATCTTAAGCAGCCAGATTATAGTAAAATTAATACAACTATGAATCGCGAGAGGGAGGGAAATTTCACATATCGTTCTCCAGCACATAATTGCCGCAACCCATTTTTAGCTATAAAATTTAGTTTTTGAAATATTCATATTTTTGATTTTTATTAGAAATTTATCAATATCTTGAAAAATAAACACAACAATTAAAAGCGGGTTGCGGCATTTAATTTGGCGTAAAAAGATAGTTTGAAATGATGGGTCACAACACCAACTTCATATTTTAAATAACTTACCTCATTTCAAAATGGCGGATCCAAGATGGCAGCCCAAACATTTACATTGATGAAAGTTAATTGTAAATCGCTCATTAATGACTAATGGTGGTTATTCGTCACTATCTAGCATTATTTTGTGGTTATGGGCCTACTTTATCAATTTGTAATATTTAAATTGGTTGAAAATAAATAAATTAAAAGTACTCATATTTTGAGATTAAATCGAGATATTAAAAACGGATTGCGGCATTGTAATCAGTGAAAAATTTATCTTGAAATGATAGGTCACAACGCCACTTTGACATTTGATAAATTTATTTTGGATCCAATATTGCGGATCCAAAATGGCGGCCGAAAATGAGTACCCGCTAAAAACGAGGTACTTGCTACCCAATAATGTTTGGGCGGGGTCTGGAATAGTTATTTTTAGAAATGTAAAAAAAGTTAGAGGGGGGGACAGTTAAAACTCACCCTGTATATAAGCCTATACGGTGTAGGAGAAGTGACCAAAAAGTAATCCTAAAGCAAATCACATCTTTTTACAGACGCTGAAGGTAAATGATCAACACTAATTTACCTTTGTCAGAACGATCAAAGGAAAGTTATTACTACAACTCGTATGCACTGTAGCAAAGGAACTAATTCTCAGATATTAAGCCACATAAGATGCTGCTCAGCCAATCAGAATAGGAGTACTCATAATTCCCAGAATACTTGGAGGATAATTTTAAGGGTTGATTTAAGCAGGTGGTTCTTGCGAAGGAGCTGAAATGGAAATTGTGCAACAGTAGGGCGTTAAAGTAAATAAATATACTGTGGAAATTTTGACGTGGAATAAAAACACCACGTTTGTTTTTATAACCACAGAAAATAGCCAACTGTGCGATTGACTATTAAGATTGCTATTAGTTGCTCATCACGTTTAAATGTCGATAAAATATAATATGAGACGTGTTCTTATTTTAGTTCATGACATATTGTGTTTTTTAATTGAGAAATTAATGTACCCTCTTTTAAACTTTTTAAAAGACAGTCCTATGTTAGAGACTTTTAATAAATAAGTTAAGTAATCATCCCTATGTTAAAGTCAGTACCTGTGAGCGACTTCAAAAATATTTTTGACCTATGAACACACACATATACACGGTGAGTTTTAAATTGTGCTCCCCTTCCTGGTTCTACTCGTACATGTGTTCAAATATCAACCCTGTACTACTATCAGAACAGTGTTGGGTTGACAAGTGCTTAATTTTTACTGAGTTGTAATATGAGAGAACCCCTTTAGATCCACCCTATTAAATATTTTTTTACTTATAAAAGTGGTTTTTGTTGTTTACTTTTTGGTTGTTAGTAAAAAAAGCTATAATTTTAAATCAATGTTTAACTGGTAGACACACGCTGCTCAGCAGCTTTTACTTATTGCTAATCAGCTGTTCCTCAAAGTTTATATTTCTATATATGTTAATTCCTGTAAGTTAAGCCCTTTTATTTATATTCAAAATGTTTTCTCAGATTTGCTTATTGTGGCCGGTCATTAAAAGGAAGGGAGTTGATGGGAGGCAGAGTTATGGTAATCCTCAAAACTTCTCGGGTAAATGTTAGCTAATGACAAGAAACCATCAACGCTCATTGCTGAGATTCGCCTATCGTTTAAATGATTTTAACGAATATAATAATTTTGGCTGTCATCTTTGATCCGCCATTTATAAGTGAGTCAAGATGTTTAAAATGAGAAGGTAGTGTACCCTAATTTTGACCTAACTTATTTTGCTGAATCAAATCAGTTTTCGATCACAAGTTGTAGTTAAGAAAAATAAATCCTTCTCAAAATGTTTATCGGGAATATAACAACCTAATTTCAATAATTTAAAGCTTTTAATTAATAAGAAAACAAACTTTTAATTTGTTGTGACCCAAACCATTCGATCGGCTGATGGCATAAGCAGTTTCAATACAGCAATAACAGACGAATGAACCACCAGTAATCCCTCTTGTATAGCAGCATCAGTCTGGGATCCGAACATGAACTCATACTTCAATCCCAGAATCAAACCAAAATTTCTCTCTTATATTTTTGGTTTTATATACAAAAAACAACTAAATTTTTATAAAATTTATTTTTAAATAAAATGTTTTGGTTTTAAATAAAAAAAAATTAAAACAAAAAATCTCTGTCAAGATATACAAGAAATGTTGGAGTGTGTCGAAAATTAATAAAATTTTTTATTGATGTCAGCATTAAAATACTGCATTTTGTCGATAGCCGCTTCCTTTTCCAAATTTTGTAATTAGAAATGGACTTTTTGAAATTCTTATTACTGTTCTTAAGTAATTTTTATTGTTATTGTCAGCAGCAGTATATTATTCTGATTCTTAGGTTTTTCACATGTTATTGTGTTACCATAAATTTAAGCTATTTTTTATTACATATTTAAGGTCTTATCATCGTAAAAATGGCATGTTCTTCTAAATAAATAAACTCTTTTGAATATCCAAGGAATTTTAACTAAGGAGTTTAGCCGTATAGTTAACTGCGGATTGCCAAAACCTTTGGAAATTCGCAACACTTTACTAGAATCTTTCAAATAATTTGGAGAATAATTTTCGGCAAACGATACATACAGTTTCTCATCAATAAAAAAATCTTAATGTAACTAAAAAAGGATTATCGATAAAAAAAGGCAGTAAGAACTAAATAGAGATAAATTATCATTCACTCCAAAAATTTGCATTTTTCTACCATGTTTACATACAGAGATGAGTTTGGTAGTGGAATGGCAGTGGTGTTCTGATGGGGTTTTAATATCCAATAACATACACCACTCAGAGTGAAGGCCATTCAATCCTGGTTTATGGGTGTGTGGGAAGTTTATTATTAAAAGTTCTCAGGAAAATTTAATACCATTTTGCGATCAAAACTATCGCTTAGTGGGCCTAATATCAAAAGTCACCAGGCACCTACTAGTGACTTTTGATATTAGGCCCACTTATTAATAATGGTCATCATTGTCTTAATGACAATGATAATATGACAATGATAACACATAATCACTGTTTCATTAAAACCTATTTGAAAACCTAACTGAATACCTGATACAAATTGGTACCAAGGTTTTTTCCGTCACCGTTAATAAGTGATGACCACGTGCTGCTACCACGTAAGTAATTGGTAGATAAAAAAATATTGATTTTGCAGCTATAAAATAATTATTGTCTTTATAGTTAGTGTAAGTATGATTTTTTTATTATTTAATGTCATCCACATTACGTTTTTGCAAAAACCTTTATACCAACATCTTTATATTCCTTCTTATTGCTATTTTTTGGTTTAATTTAATCTCATATAGGCTTAAGGGACCTGTTTGTTGTATTTTTTTATTCCTGCAGATTCTTAAACACTACTAATGCTTTTGGAAGCTTTTATTTTTTAATCCCCAATCAGAACTCCCCATAAAAATTTAAAAATATTACTCACAATTTTGTATATACTTTCCTCGATAGACACATAATTGAGTCTCAGCCAATTCAGTATGGGACAATTAAATTTTGGGTATCCAACTTCAAAATTAGCTTTAATATTGGAAATGTAACAATTAATATTGGTACCTAATCGATAAAACTAATCAGGCTACAAATATGACACTAGCTGATCAGCGTAAATTATGTGTCCTAATTTTCGGCGGTAATTTTAATTGGAAATTAGCGCACGTCACTTTTTTTACATCTCTTCAGTATTTACGCAGCGGCTTTTTGCCACTGTGCGACTTGACTTGCCACTGTTGTAGAGACGAGCGTCTGGTTTCTTCGCATTATTTGTATGCCCACTAGCGTGCTCTCTGCTGTCACGTATCTTCCTACGTCTGAACGAGTCACATGACTTTGCAGTTGTTTTTTTGTCAGGGTGTATTTAAATGTAAACCGGAAGACAACCAGAGAGGCGGCCCCCTCGGTCATCCGTCTTGCGGCTCTCCGTGTAATCCGATTAACCCGTCTTGGTTTACATTGTTTTAGTTTAACTCTAGCTCTCCAGCCAGACACCACGTAGCTGGTTAAGTGTTAAATTACCACTAAGTAAAATAAAATTAACTATATTCGTCTTCAACGTTTAAACGCAAAAATATTTAAATAAAAGTATTTTTTAAGTTTGAATTACAGCATTTTTAAATCCTTCATATCATGAATGTAATAATCTTTGTTGGAAATCAGAGTAATGTCCGCAGAAATATAAATAAGAGCATCAACATTTTATTTGTTGCTCTTATAATTAATTATAAATTATTTCATTTGAGTCAGCTAGAATATTCTTTAGCTACTTTATTTCAATTTACACTAAATACATGCAAGCATGCAGACATGAAGAGGGATGAAAATCAACCATGTCTTATAACTTTTATCCTACTTAAAAGTGGTGACAACAATGTTTTGCGACATTAAAAGTATTAATGAGTATGGAGACTTCTACGTATCTTGTCTATGAAGGTCCTGTACGGACAACTGTTTACTTTACTTGTATCCAATGGCCTTTTTTTTAACAACTGGTTTAATTTAGTCGGAATTTAGATGTGAAAAGCTTGCGGGATGTTTTAAGGACGCACCTTTCGTATAAAACATATTGAATTATGCGATAAAGCTACCATACTTTTTGGGATGTAAATTAATGAAACACATTTATTTCATTCATTTACATTTTAACCAGGGTCTCAACGGTAAAAAAAAGAAAAATGAAGAAGAAATGCTTTAGTCTTTTATGACGAAAATAGCAATTAATTTTCCATGAACTTAATATGTTGTCGAGGTCCACACAAGTCGAAATACAATAATGCCATTCAAATTGTTCTCCATTTAGACAGTTGAATAGCCGATGAGAATGAGGACCTGTAGCCGGGGAATACCCCGGCGCTCGGGGGTGAATGGAGGGTATTGATTGTATGGTCAAGAACCACTACAATCCCGACCGAACCACGTACTCCAATATCGCCATAACTATCTAATAATAGGGAATGTTCTACTTAATTTTATAATAAACGTCTTATGATTCTTCTTAAATAATGCAAAAAATGTCCTACTCAAACGAATCAATTCGATAGAGATGTATTGACTCATATACAGGGTGTCTGGATATTATAGTAAAATATTCTATTATATGATAGAACAGGTAAAAATAAGAAAAAAAAGTTTTTTAAATCATTCTTTCAATCATCCATTTCATTTTAATCATTCTTAATGAGACAGGTACCTCATGGAGGACGTTACCCTGAATATGCGTGAAGGATGAGTGTGATGATCGTGATGATGGTGGCACGATATTTTAGCCTTCTTACTAACTAAACATATAAAGTTAATATAAACATAGGTCCCAAAGTGCTTCGTTTTCCGTATGTTTGTCTGTTTGTGATTTTTACATGAATGATGATGTGAATCATATCTCATGAACCTCTTAACGTATAAACTTCAAACTTGGTACATAGATGACCACTCTTAAGACCTATTTTTGTAAGGAATATCAAATTTATACTTTGTACCTTTTCAAAATGGCAACTGTTTTTTGTTTCTAAAGATAAATATCGTAAAAACCGTAAATTTTAGAAAAATTATACAAGAGACAAAAATGTTGGGAAATTTAATCCGATTAACGCTGATATTAAGATTATGATGATCAAACTACTATTAAGGGAGAAATGTTAACTTTTCTTAATAAAAACATGGTCCTTTAGAACATACTGTCAGAAATCTCCATGTTTTCATTCGGAAAATTAAAATTTCTCTGTTATTATTAGTCCGATCATCATAATCTTAATATCAGCGTTAATTGGATGAAATTTCATAACATTCTTGTCTCTTGTATAATTCTTCTAAAATTTACGGTTTTCTAGATATTTAGCTTTAAAACAAAAAAAAGAGTCGCTATTTTAAAATAGAGCAAAATATAAATTTGATACTTCTTACAAAAATAGGTCTTAACAGTGGTCATTGGTGCACCAAGTTTACACGCTAAGAGGTTCGTGAGGTATGATTAAATATGTAAAAATTACAAACAGACACACAGACGGAAAACGAAGCACTTATGGACCTACGTTTATATGAACTTTTTTTCTTACTTTTACCTGTTCTATCATATACTAAATATTTTACCATAATTTCCGGACTCCCTGTATACAGGCTAACGCCTGCGTCTTTGGATGACCATGTTTCAATTTTTTGCGGTTTGTTTTTATATTTAATATTTAATATACAAAAAACATAATATAAATATAATGAATTACATCACACATTTTAAGGCATTGTATTTAAATAATGGTACACTAATGAGATGAAAGAATCTTGTTTGCTGATTAAACATAAATCAATATTTTATAAATAAACAGTATAAGGAAATACGAAGGAGTAAACAGTGAAACATGAGAAAACGCATTATGTGGTTTTAGTTTTCACGCCAGAATATATTTATTTTCAATTTTAATGGACGCATATAAATGCTGTATTTGAAGTCAATATATCAACTGGTTCAACGAAATTGAATTAAAATGAATACACATTCTTACTAAGTAGAAAGCTTAAGAAGAAATCTAAGCAATATTTGTTTGTATTTCTTATTGAATAGCTTGAAAAATGTTCTAATGCAGTTGAGGTTGGGTGACTAATCTATTGGACGTATATTTACAGGTTAACATTCCATTCTAGAGGCCGTCTCAAAATAAGTTGAAGCAAGGTTTTATAGCTTTTTCTAAAGTTACTGTTTATTATTTCCTTAAATCGAACTCACAAAAACTATGTCCAGTTTCCCAAGAAAGAAAAAGTCAAAAACATGATGCATTATCGTGTATACATTAATATACAGTACTGAAGTAAATATATTACTGTAGGGGCTCTGGGAGATTCTCCGTTTTTACGTACATCTCGATTACGATAGCTGCTGAAGTTTCATTGTATTATGTACCGTAGCCCATGTATCGTAGCTAAAAGCCTGTGAGCTTTAACACCTTAATACTTACAATTGAAATGGCATTTTACAAGGTACTAAGCCAAGTCCAAATGAGAGATGAGCGTAAGATGACTGGCGCGATCCTGTAGTCTTGTTAATGTCTATGGCCGACATGTTCCTTAGACAGGACTGTTAAGTAATTAGTGGCCCAACAGCCAAAGGAAACTCAGGGATCTACAGTCTAACGTGGGATCCGAACCACAGTTTCGCCAACTTCACTTACGACCTGGTCCAATAATCAGCATTGTTTTGTGGATGAATATAGTATTCACCGGTGTGGACGTTAATCCCCACCAGGGAAAATCGAACCCAAAAGCCATCGCTTTTAACTATCTACAGTTCGCGACTTCCAAGTAGCTGGATGTAGAACACGCCACCGTCTCTAATCAAATGTGCGCTAAGATCAACAATGTTAGCTTTTGACGGTATTAATTTTTCGTGATGGCGTTATTATTACTTGATTTTTGGCTACTCATCACTATAGTAATAAAAAAAATATTTTAATAAGGAGATATATACTGTATATAACCTAACCTTATCAATGAGACTGACGACGATCTTTGAAACAAGGCCGAAATATATATCTCTATTAAAACAGTTTTTATTATATTTATTATTATTATAGTGATGAGTAGCCAAAAATCAGGTAATAATCAACAATTTTCTGAGGTTGAATACTTCAAAACATTCGAATCGTCGGAATTCTTTTAGTTCGATTACAACGCTGTAAAACCGGAAATCTCTCTACAGTGAAATTAAAACATTCGCTTCACTTTAGCCATAAAATAAGATAATAAAGGTAATATTTGCTAAATTGAACGGTCGGCAGAACAATAACGTAATGGAATGTTCACGGCGCATTAATCAGGAAATTGATTGCTTTTCTCGGAGTGGTGATATCTTTATCAATTTATTATAGGATGTATCTGTCGTTTAACCCTTATCACTTCAATTTCGGACTGTTTAAACTGATATGGCCAGAAATAAACATTTCAAATCTGACTATATATTAGCAGATTAATATTCGAATGTATAAATCATTTGCCAAGGTATGAAAGAAATAACATTTTTTGAGTAAGTTGGCAAAGGCTGTAGGATGTAGATAAAAGTAGTTGGTTAGTCCAAGTACACATTGGGTATCAATGGATTTATGAGTACCCATAAGAAAGTATGAAGACCAATTCATTGGTAAAGTAGCCGATCTCATTTTTGATCAGAAGATATGAAGATAAATTTCTTAAACGTATATTCTTCAAGTTTTAAGACCAACACATCTTAAAAGTGTTTTATGAGATACTGAACGTCTCACCACCACTTTAAGCACCACCTGCTCCCTTCAATGGTTCGTAAGCAAATCAATACTGTGTAAACATATAATAGAGTGATTGGATGAAATATTGAAATAATAATAATTTAATGAACATTTTTAAAATGAGGCTTTTGTAGTCAAAGTTATTTAATTTTTATATATCCCCGTTGAAATTAGAAAATATATTTTCATGACTTATGATACAATTATACAGTTTTCTTGGTGGTAAAGTGATCCTGAATTGTTTACAAATGCAGCATATTTTCTGAGTATTTGTTTGACAGAATATTTGTTTTTATGCAATCTCCGCTAAAGTGGTACACACCCCAATGCGGTTTGGAGTCTCTTTAATGTTTCAATTCTAGATTGGTATATAACGAAATAGGCGCGCATTGATCAACTTATTGAGTACGATTTGAGGTTTTCAATCTTATAAGGCTCATTTTAAGGTCCGAGGGGCTAATTTTAAACTCATCAATGTAAATGCAATGCCACTTTCTCAAAACTCATAGGTTAGGTAATTTTAGAAGGTTTTTCGATAAACAAATCAAGAGAGGTTTGGTTGCTAGAATAAAACAACGCTGTAAGTCATGCTTTCTCATTTGATAAACATCCTATGTAAATAATGAATATAGATAGAGTGTAAATTAATTTTCATTAATGTTAATTTTTTGTTAAAGGTGAGGTGCAAAATCTAAAACCAAGGTCAAACCTATATCAATGGTTAATAGTGTCACTCTTATCCTGTCCTACCGTTATTTTGTCTTGAGTTATCCTGAAAACCAGTTTGTACCTGAACACTTAAAATAAAGGCATTATTATTATTAATAATGTTTGGAGCCTGTAGAGATAAATTTAAAGTGCGAGTAGATTGATTGGCATAACTTTTTAGACACACTACAGTATAAGGAATATCTATTTTCTAAAGTGATGTCTCTTGTAACTTGCAAATATTTTAATAGGTTACTCTTCAATGTAGATTATTTTTAAAGTTTTGAAGAGACTAAATTGATAACCTTATATGAAAATAATATAAGGTCGTAAATAAAGGGCGTTAAGGTCGTGTGAGCCTTAACATTAGCAGATGACAATAATTGTGTTACGTTCTATACACATAATGTTAAAATACTATGATGCATTTTTTGTTACCTTTTAATTACTTTAAATCTAAATATTGCTTAAACTTTAAAATTACATTTGTGCTCTCATATATCATGGCATAGCGTTATAAACATGTTAAATTTTTTCTAATATATTTTTATTGATGCATGTAAACAATAATGACTCTCAGTGTACAAAAAATGAACAATAGTAGAACTTTCCTATTAGGCAAAATATCCCGCTTTTTCTCCTTTTGTTCGTAACGTTGAATAGAGATGAAAATGAGGATTTCTACCTGAGGATTGAGAAGCTGTTCCGGTGATCTGAAAGGCAGATATTGATTGCAAAGTAACTAAACATGGTGAATGTCACGTGCTTACCACCTGTATCGGAGGTTTAAGTTTCAGTACCTATCGATCAAGTTTATATTCGGGGGCTAGTAAATATAAAACTAAATTATAACTGCATATACAATTGCTTACACAAAAACTAAATACTTTAAGGTCAGGTGATTATTTACATTTATAATATAATTTAATAATTTGTTTTCTTGGTTCATATATTTATTTCTACTATTCAATGTGGTCCTTGAAAAAAATTTATTTTATTCACGTAATGTTTTGCATACAGAATTGGAATGCTGAAAGTAAGCTTAAAATACAATCTAAAATATTTTACCCTATAGCCCGGCAGCCAAATACAGATTTTACCCCTAACCGCTATACGTTCGAATAAGTCACTATGATTGTTAATATGTGATGTGTAGGGTATGCAGACCCTTAAACCACCACCGGGTACCTTTTTAGTACTCATGGGCAACAGCCACCATCTTGGAAAATAGCGGAAAGCTTAAATTTCAGTGTAATGTTTTATTTAAAACAGTATAATTAAAAGAACATGCAATGTAGAGCAATGAAAATTGTTTTAAAAATCTCAGAATTACATATTTTTTGAAAATTTTCTGAAAAGCCACTCGTGTTTAAATTTATTGTAGGTTGCATTGTAGTTTCACTAGGATTGTTAAATTTGAATAAAACATATGTAAGCACAGACGATACCAGTTGTACGATAGTAGTTGTTAGGACTAATAACAATGTCTACTGACAATTAAATATATTTTGTAGAAGTCGACTACTTAGACTTATTTAGCATTCTTTACTATTTGAACGTGAACATTCTTGACGGGGTAAAATATTAGATCAACACATTCAATCTGGCCTGAAAGCTTCGAGAGCTGACGACGAAAATCAGCATCTGATGAGCTTTTAATTGAATCTTCAAACTAATTACAACTAACACCGGTTCCTTCCCTGCACAACGGTTTACAGTTCTTTGATTTATTATGTTTCATTTTATAACAAAACCACATCTGATCAATAACCTGGGTCATAAGTTTGTACATATTAAACTGTTTGTGTTAAGCTATGAAGGGTCTCTATAAGGACTTACCCACTGTAGGTCCACTTCAGGTAAAGTTATAAAAAAATAAAAAATGATAAAATAAGTGTTCATTTTAAAAAGAAAACATCTAGTATTTTGTTTTCTAGATTGTAAGATTTTAAAGTGAACTCGGATAGTTTTCCCTTTACATGACGAAGCAATAATCTAGAACTACGTCTTTACGTACTTTTCAGATGTAATGGAAACCTTGAGGTCATACGTTTTTACATAGTAATATGTTTTTGAATAATATGTTTGTTGAACTATGGGGCGTTTATAACGAAACTAATTATTTTTTTGTGTGTAGCTTAAACTTTAAAAATGGTAGGGTGAGTGCACCAGTGAATGAACGGTTAAGGACGATGTCTCATGTTAGTTTGACATTACTCTCTTATTTCATAGTCACAGTTATACATTTTATTATAGAAAGTTCATTTATTCTTCAAGGATCAAGCAATATTCGTTCAAAATATTACTTAATGAAAATACTGATTGTAATATTAATTAAAAGGCAACTATGTCAATGCTCCAATAAATGACCGGGACTGCACCAGTGAATGACCGATCTTGCACCAGTGAATGGCCGGTCTCTCTTGGCTGAATAACTGTCAAAAAATTGAAAAATCAGCTGACAATAATGAATAAGAATAATTCAGCTGGGAATATAGATCATAGTTAGTAAATGACCGATCTTTGGGGTGGCGCAAGGTGGGGTGGCAGGGCCGTTGTTTTTCCTAATTTATATTAATGATTTGTTAAGTTGTCAATTAAGTTCTTCCATCTTTGCCTATGCAGATGATACTGCAATTGTTTGTTCTGATGTTAACCGCCATGCCCTTAAAGCTAAAATAAGCAGCGATCTAGAAATAATATCAAATTGGCTGGTATCCAACAGGCTTTTAATAAATAATTCAAAGACAAAATGTATCTTGTTCTCTGGTTCTTCCAATGATGTTAAAGAACTCACTACTGAATTTGATTTGGTCTGCCATACCCATCAATGCTTGTATGAATGTGAATGTGAAAGTATTGAATTTGTTGAATCTGTTAAATATCTAGGAGTTTACATCGACAGTCAATTAAAGTGGAATAAGCATGTAGAATACTTAGGAAAAAAACTTTAAAAAAATTAACTATGCTTTGTTATATATATGAAGTTTTTTAAGGAAGGAACATTTAAAATATCTCTATATATCTTGGTTTGAGAGCACAGTCAGATATGGTATTATTCATTATGGCGGAACTTATCCTACTGTATTAAAACCAATCATATAATGATTCAAAGGTTTGCAATTAGGACAATTCATTTTATAAAAAAATCTGAACGCATGTCTCATCTATTTTCAGAGAATAATTATTTAAATTTTGATCAATTATATTTAATGTCTTGTATAATGCATGTGTATAAATTTTTTAACAATTATTCTCTAAAACAATTCAATGCTGCTACACGTGCATCGCAGTTTGTTACCATATTAACTCCCAGATTTCGAAAAGAGTTATCTAGGAAACAATTCTGTTATCTAGGGAAAAATATTTTTAACATGATAGTAGCCTATTTTGGAAATAATATTTTAAATGAGGGGAAACCTAGATTTAAGATGAAAATAAAAAATGCAATCGTTAACAGTGAAATTGACATGCCTTAGTATTAATTTATTTCTTGTTCTAATTAAATGCTCTCAATCAAATCTCAACTTGTTAAATTTGTTTTAAACTTGTTATGTTTTAAAGAAATTTATTGACAGTTGATTATTAATTATTTATTATCCATCTTTACTTGTTGTTATTTATTTATATTTATTTTTATGCTTAATGTTAAAGCTCTAATAAAAGTTTTTGAGTGATGTAAATAGACTGGCCGACAACCTATTCTAAAATATATTATCTTCATAGCTTATTTCCGCGCGAGCTCTGTGAGCTCTTGGAATGTAAACATGTTCGCACATATTATTATAAATAAAGTCTTTGTCTATTGTCTATTGTCTATCTTGTTCCAGTGAATGACCGCGATGTTTTTTCCCGGTCATTCACTGGTTTTTGCCTTAGTTGCGTTCCAATTTATGACCGCCTTCAGTAATAATTAATTATAACATGCAGAGCAATAAAATTGATTTAAATTGTAGGATAGTATGTTAAATATTATTTAACTGTAACACATTTTTGAAATAATCATCAAACACAGAATGAATGTAAATCCAGGTAAGCCTTGCAGGGATAGTCACTATAGCAGGAAACATCAAAATTGAAGATAGTGGGACACTCAATATTATATGTTTAAAAAGTATTTTCGACTCCAACAATTTCAACCTTTGAAAGATTATTGTTGAATAATATTCTAGGGCTGGTTTTACACTTATTTTTAATTAGCTAGCATAAAAAATATGCTTAATATCGAGACTGTTTAAGCAAAACGGTCATTCACTGGGGGATGGTCATTCACTGGTGCACCCACCCTACTTAATGTTTACTTTAAAAAGAAAGATTTTTGTATATTTTTGAAGATTATGAGATTTTTGTAATTAGCACCGTCAGTTTACCCTCCTTACGACTAAGCAATGATCCAGAAATATTTAGTTCTTACTACATCTTGGATCTTATGTTATATTGTTAAAATATTAAAATAGTATTTGAATCCTGTTCAAATTTATTTGTACATGGACTAATTTCTCTTTAATAAACATGTACGAGGAGCAGAACTTTTGTAAAAGGTAAACGTTTAGGACGTAAGTACGTAGGAAAAGCAAGATTAACGTGGACCAATAGAATTAGGTACTAACCGGCAAGTTGTAAGTAGCAACTATTGGTACTAATACTTATTTTACATAATACATATATTTAATAATATGAAGACTGATGGATACGCATACGCGAAGATTTTTTACATAATCATGTAAGATAGCAGATATCTGTGGACAAATTTAGTTATCCAACTGACGTGAAACTATAAATCAGTGTACACGACGGTTTCAGACTTAGATCCATATTTTTAAGAGGTCTGGTTGTCGATCTGGTGTAACTGTTTAAACCAGTATATCATACATAACATATTTTACAAGCATGTGTACAATTTTCAATAAAGGAACATAATAAATTTTGCTCTTGAATTATTAACAATTGGTTTTAAGGTAAAGTAGTAAAAATACAGAGAATAGTACGTTGGTAGGGATTAAATTCGCTTGGACGAAATCAATGTAGATAAATAATGAAAAGGGTTCTTATAAATTGCGTTTATGACCCAACCCCTAATCTAAACGGGTTTGCGCTTGAGAGTTTTAATGAATATAGGAAAACTACTGAAGTTTATTCATTGGGGCCTTCTTTAATGCACTTTCTGTAGACAATAACCCAAAGAAAATTTTAAAATAGGAATAAATTACATTAAAATAGAATTTTGATTATGGGGCTGTTTAAATGTTATTTACATGTTCAACCCACAAAAAAAATACTAAATTCTGGATTTTTTGTAATAAAATACTTTATTTTACTAAGGAAGGTAGCTTTGTATTTATGGAGTTTACCGTGTTCTTTTAATAACCAATAATGGCAGAAAAATAAATTTCACGTACCCAGAACGACGAAAATAACAGGGGTGTAGAATAAGTACACTTTTCGAAACAAAAGTAGCATTCTTTCATTGCGGTAAATTTTTAATAAAATGAAAACATAGAGTATTATGAATCCAACTGAATGCCTAAAACTAAGAAATAATGCAATCAACCTAACAATCAGAATTATCTTTAATACATGTAAGCAGAATTGTTTCCTCTTCAAAGTAACTTTGTAATACATTTTATTAAACAATTACACCTTAAAATATTGTCGTCTTAAACCTTTGTATAAAAGGAAAAAAAGTTGATATTTTTATTCAGATAATTTTATAGTTAGAGTAGATGGGAAAATCAGATTGAAAGTTTTAAGCAGATGGTTCTTTCATGTAATGTAGCTTTCCGTTAACTTTTGGTTTATACTTTAAGCCAATGTCATTCACTCTTGAGTAAACACTGTTATGCTTTGAAATTTTAAGATACCTTTTTAGGGGGCTTGTGTAGATGCTGCAATTTAATATAAAAGCACTATTGCTAGCCTCTAAAGCTTTTTACCTCGATTATTCTGAAATAAAGACTTTCAATGAATTAATTTTCAAAGGAATAAACTGTTGAGATAGAAATGAAGAGGTTGCTGACAACACTGATGCTAACCACCGAACGTACTCTCAGCAAACAGGAAGAAAGATCGGTCTGCAAGATTACATTGGTAGGTAGTACTTTGAAGAGTACTTTGAATACACTAGAGGTATCAAAATAGGTACTACTTAGTTTTTTGCCTCCCTAAAGTTAAGCATACGTCGGATTCCGTCGTCAACTCATTTTATGTTCATTAGGTATGCTCTAAGGGAAACCCTAATGATTGGACGCTATAATATTCTTTTCGTATCATTTTTCCTGTGCTACTAATTTGTATTTACTCAATTTCTGCTTATTATCAATGAACTTTATAATGATAATAGTAGTTGGTATATTTCAGGTATCCTGCATAAGAAGGTCGAACAAACTTTATAATAACACCCCCGTCGCAGCAGACCTGCGTACTCAGAAAACTTCCATATAGGATTTATTGTGTATATGTTATTTAATTTACAGTTATTTTCAGTTCAGTCCTCAGAGTAATATCCCTTACCTCTGCAATAAAACTGTTAAAAACAACTAAAATAATTACCTATGATCGTCATTCGTGTTTATTTCTTTACACTTAAAATAGATGGCAAAGTATATCTATGATCAAGTATTTGGCTATATATTGGTTAGTTTAACAATAACGAAGTTTTAAACCCACAACTTTCAGCTGTACAATCTAAGCTAATATTGTAAATTACTGAGATACTTTGGGGTCGATTAACTGGGGCTTAGAAAGCTTAGTGCGCACTCTGCATTAATGTGATTAGTGTTTTTAATTAAGACCTTAGCTTTAAAGTTTTAAGTATTACATCTCATACTCTAAAATCGTTAGATATATCATTTAAAATATGACTATTATATGGCTAATAAAAACCAACACACTTTTAATACTTGGATTCTGCTTAATTTATTTTCACTTGATAAACTATCCCATTTTGAATGTACAACCGATAAACTTTAATAATATTCTGTTTTCACCACGACGTATTGAGTGTGATAAATTATATTAGGAGTAATTTTACTGCTGCGATTGAGGGCATGTTATCCAAAATACGTATTTTAGTAGCCTTTTTGTATTACTGTATACAGAGGGTGTCCAATTCTGGGGAACAATCGTAGGTTTGTTCCTTGAATAAATAAAAACATGCTTTGTAATAAAAGTAAAAAATGGAACAATGACCACAGTTTAGAAGTAAATAGAAAATATTGAGTAGAAGAAACCTCTTACCTCAGTTAAAATAGGTTTAATTATTGTCTACGAGTGTTCCTGATTTTAAAGTTAATATTTCGAGTCGTTAAAAAAATTAAATTATTAAGGAGAAAAATGATACATATAGTCAGAAAACAAGGCACCGAAAACTCGTGAAACCATATTGATAAATATGGTTTTATCGGTGTATGTTAAGAACCCTCAAAACGTCTCCACGACGTCAGGAAACAGCCTGTTGATAATAAACCTAAAAAAATTAATATAAAAAAATATAAAAAGTTTTTAAAAATTGATAATAAACAGCAACGTTACATGTTATCTTACAATTAAAATATAACACTTTAATGAAATATATCCGTATCGATAAATCTTATAACACTAAGTAACTCAAAATAAGACATTTCGACATTTAAAGGAAAATAAAAATATAGCAGAAAAGAAGGCGATGAATCCATACACTCTATAGACTAGCTTTTATCCTATTATTGACAGTGAACCACTACATTCATTCCACGTCTACAAGACGTCCCCAATGTTTGTTAATATCTTACAAACATGAGGTGAAAATGACAGGCGGAGATAAGATTCACGTATGTTCTTTGCTCTTTGGTAGTAGACATAAATAAATTATACGGTTGTAGATTAAGCTTGAATTTCTTAAGAAGTGGTCAGATAATTTACAAGTGATGCAGGAAGAACAATTCATATTATTCTGGAACAAAAAGTAAACATTGAACTATCAGCAAAATAATAGAAAAAAAAGAAAATGTACTAAATAGGCTACACATACTGTATAATAATAACAATATTTTTATATGTCATATGTTTGCTTTAGTAGTACTAAAAATATAACCCCACCTCAAATGAAATAAAGAACTTCAAGAAAATTATAATTATCAAATATATATATTTACTGTATATAGATGCGTGCAACGAGAAAAATATTTAAAACCCTTAAAAATTATGTATATTAATCATTACATAGTTTTTATTTTATTAATCTACGGAAAATAGGTGTATACAAGAACGGTTTCGATTAACAGTGTTAGTCTTATTTCACATGATATCAATGAAGTATTTTATTTAATGCAACAGTTAATCATATCCTTGTTTTCCAATCCCAGGTAAACATTGTATTTAAAACTAAAACCATGTATTGAATCACTTCTTTTAGGGATTCTGCATACATCCATCCTAGTAATGGAGTTGTCTATGATGTTTGAGTACGAATAGTTGAGCTTGTACAAGAATTTCCTTTCAACGCCTTTTTCAATGGTGACACATTATGGGGAAACGTGCTCTGGATTTATACAGACTTGGAAGGCGAGTTGAAAACAAATTATGTAAATGTGTCTGAAGCTTAGGGCAGAGCCAATCTTCAGTTTCTTCTTACTCAGCATAATAAAATGTTAACTATCTGCTAAGCAACTGCATTCGTAGCTAAATATAGGGAATTTCATAACCAATACGATAATATTAAGAGTTTACAAACCAATACTGTAGTAATAAGAGATTTTAAACTAACGGTATTAATTTTTATGTTAATATAAACTTGACCTTTTAAAACCTCTGCGTTTTTTCATAGGAATCATGCAAAACAAACAAAAGTCATATGATATAACATACAAAAAACATACAAGGTTTTAGCATCAATAATACGTAAAGAAATCGCTCAGCTCAGTATGTGTTAATATCGATTAGGCTCACTAAAGCTTATGGATTGAAATGATTATCTTTAATATAAATGGATCACATTAATGAATAATACCTTTTGATTTAAAAATGTTGATAATTTACTAAGAGTTAAGTATAAGTTATTTTACTGAGATAACTAGATACACAGAAATATTAAATGTAGAGTTTCTCTGTAAAAATCTGCATTTAATGCAAACCTTTTATTCATTGATCTTTTTCTTTTATCGATTTATAAAAAAACTAGTTTTAAGGTAACATTGTTTTACTTTTTCTTATTCTCTATAGACAATGATATAAAGCAATATCAACTAGCCCAGGGAGTGTGATATAAGTACATTTAGTTTAAATGTTAAATTACAGTTGTTTTTGGTGTTTTGATTTGTAAATAGCGTTAATACAAAACAAAATACACAGGCTATTAATGGTATAGGGGTAATAGCTTAATTGTATATTCATCTGAGAAAAATATACACGAGTTTTTTATAAGTTTGATAAGATGTTAAAATTTAAATCGGTCTCTGCCACTGTTCACAGTTCATTTCAATCATCATGGTCGATCAATAACAGTTTTACATTTATTGTTTTGAGTTCAAAAGAGCTTTTTCGTTATACTGCTTCAAAAACAGATGTTTTCCATTCATGTTTTCCGGACCTAAGTACACTCTTTTTATTCCTAGGAATTAAAAGCTGATGTACTCGATACCAGCTGACTGTTTATAGTCCTAGGACTATAAAAGTCAAAAAAGTCCGAGTACGTCGTAATAATCGAACAATATTCATTCGATTACAAATAATCGAAACATTCATCGTTATTATCGAAACATTCATTCTTGTCAGTTTAATCAATTTGTGAAACTCGCTCATTTCACCAATCGATTATTACATGCGTTCGATACGTCGATAGTTGTTCATTGTTGTCAGTCTACCCTAACACAAATGAAACAGACAATCAGCTGATTGCTTTAAATAGCAAGAACAAGACGGTGGCATCTTTTGAAGGCATTTTTAAAGGTAAAAAAGCTCTAACATTTTGGTTTTCTTAAGTAGTTTACGTATTGTATTGAGCATTATAACGAAAAATATAGTTCATCACACGGACCTAAAGCTGCTTTTCGTTACTTGGTCATTTTTCAACCTCGGCTTACAGCCTCGGTTGTAAAACTTGACCTTGTACGAAAAGCGTCACATTAGGTCCTTGTAATGAAATATACTATTTCATCACATAATGATTTCAACTTCCTTTTTATTGTCACCATAATTTTCTTCATTTTTGTCAAAACTGTAGTCGATTATTTTTTTAAATTAATTCACATGACTGCCACTGTTAATTTATTGATATATTTTGTCCAAGCTTTTCTGTGTTATTTGTATTTATTATTGGTATATTTTTTGTCATGATAGCTGTTTTAGGATTATCCTGTAGCTGTCTTTTGTATTTCGAATTATTATGCAATTATTGTTCCGCATGGTTTATTGGAGAAATAAATAAATTACATGGTTAGGAATCCGTCATTCTCTAAAAGTGATTTGTTATGCAACGCTTAATCTTGAAATATTTATTTCGAACACAAAAAAAACGTGATCGTTTGGATTTTTAAGAAGAGGAGCTTAGGACAGAGCCACAAAACCAATATAACACGTCTATAGAAAAACTCACACATTGGTATGTGGGTAAATGTCTACCCGCCTCATGGGTAGTGATCCATTTTATCGGGTTTTCTTAGGTTTTGCGTTGAAAAAGAATGAACTGACACATTTCCCAACTATTTTAATTTTACTGAAAAAGTCAATATAAAACGTATGCATTTCGAAGCAACCTAAAGCCATATTCAAATAGAAAGAGTACCCTCGTAATTTTGGCTGAAAATTTCGTTTTCCATTAACTGCCACAACACTATTCGATTGTTTGAATAAAATTATACTAAATGCTTATTCTTTTGTAACTAGTTACGGTTAGCTAGTTCAAATACTCGCTTAGCAATACCGAATTAAGATGGTGTAGTGCTATATTTTAAACACCCTGTATATTTTCTTACACTACGCCATTGTTTAGAGGACATTTTAATGCAAAATGGATGAGAGATTCTTTGTTTTTATTTGCAAAAGCATTCAAACCATAAAAGCGTTATCTCTGAGCTCTTGTTTTTATTGGTTTTTTACGGATTTACCGCTTCATTAAAACAATATTTCACTTCGTTATTTTAGTATAAGGGTGTAGCACAAAAATAATATTCCTATATTTTTCAGTAGTGTATATATTTTTACTTGTATTTTATACAATAAAAAACGTATAAAAACGTAAACTGGAGTAATATGAATAGGTTGGTTGTTTTAAAAATACGTATTATATTCCAACTTCGATCAATAACGTTACAAAAAATAGTACAAACTTTGAGAATTTAAAAAGTAAAATTTAGTTTGGCAAAAAAAAAACATCTTAAAACAAAACGATATAGCTATTTTTGTAGGTCATGAAAGTCGATTCAGATTGGATTATCCCTTCTATTACCCGAATTTAGATAACATTGAATTGAGACCACTTAGTAAAAGCAAAATAATGTTTTACTATAGAAGTCTCAGGGCTTTAAATAAAGCAAGGTAGATACATTAAATACCCTTTTTGATCAGAGATCGGTCGCTAGATACTTAAAATAAAATAATAATAATTTTACAGAACAAGTATTTTATAAAACTAGTTATGAAAATGGTTTGCTTAGTATTGAAAATATTTCTACTATGGGCACCTTTTAATTTTTTTAGTTGCCCTTATTGGGATTTCATAGATGAAGGAAGCAGTGTTACCCTGTGTTACCTTACAAATGCTGAGCAGTACATTTAACCCGTTTCATCTACTTTGGAATTTCTGGAATAGTACTAATTTGCAGTTTCCATCAGGTATAAAGTTTTTGAAGTTGCAACGAGATACAACAAATTTAATGTCCTACTTAGTTAATTGTACGTAGGATGGTGCTATAAATAAAGTAATGAAATGCTTATATTTTATTTAAACTGGTATAAAAACTACCATACCATTTGTTTTCATTTCAAGTACTATTCAAGTATATTTAATTTTCTTATATTTTTTTGCTTCGACGGAAGCAATTATTAGTTATTCATTAAAGAGCTTGAAATAGAGATCAGTTCTAATTAGGTATACCTTACAAATATTTTAAGTGAAAATTGTTTTTTTTTCTTTTTTGGATCTCCATCACGCTTAAAACTCTGATCCAAGCTACCTAATGTTTTGTGGGAAGATAGCCATTACACTCAAGCAAGATATAAGCGTATTTTAATTTCCAAATACATATTTTAAATATATAACGCGAGCGTTTTAAGGTTTTCAAATTTAACCTGGCAGAAGAATGTAAACTAATAAACCCCATTTAAATGTTTGAGTACATACGTGGATACTACAGAGTGCAGATGAAAGTCAGGCTATTTCAAATTGTTTTGTTCAAGCTCAAATATAAATTTTACTGGCTATAGAAGATGTCCTTATTTCGGGGATACTGAGACCACATATATCAGAAAAAGCTGTCGCAAGGTAAACTTTAAAATATGCTTTGGAATATATACCTATTTCTTTAACAACGGAAATATGGCCTCTTACCGAAACTCAAGGCGTATAAAAACTCTTACCAAAACTCAAGATTCAAGGCGTATAAAAACTACTACGAATTTAGGGGTTTTATGTACAAGAAATTCTCCTATGTATCGAAAACGAACCAATATAGATTAAGTTTAGTGTGTGCAAATCCCCCATAATAATCTAGATTTGCTGAACAATATAAATAAATAAATCTTCATTTAAAACAAAATAAAAAAAACTATTGTTTGCAAAAGTGTAGTATCCAGTTTACGTGTTCGTTTAGATTTTTTAAAATACATCTATTTCAGTAGCTTATTATTGATTAAAATGTCGTTTGCTGTTCAATATACAGATACAGGTGTGGATTAATTGAACTATCTTAAAAATATAATTCAACGCAGTGAACGAGACCAACTGTTAGCAAAAAGATACGGATATTTTCATCACATGTATCAGATGAAACAGATGTATTTACATGAAACAGATGCTGTAGGATGCATTTCAGAAGTTGCATTCATAGTTTAGACTTATAATTTATGTACAAAATACCAGTGGCAATGGTCGAGAAATAATAATTTACATACACACATTTAATGCAGATTATTTCTAATTCTGTTGAGTTTGTTCATTTTTCTCCTGTTCAAAAGATATTCTAACTAAGTATCAATAGTCAGAGATTATCACATTATTATAAAAAGCGACAGGACAATCAGCAGATCAGCGTATTACTAATTGACTAAGAGAGTAGTCAAGATAAAAGACTCACCAGCAGATTTTGCAGGGGGGGGTAACGCATTGCGCTAGCTTAAAGCTTGTATTAACGCAATTTAAATTTTATTTATTTATCTCATTCTCCTAGTTTACAATGATTTTTTTTTAGATTTATATTCCACATAGGAAACCCCCCACCATAAAAATAAAAACTGCTACACCGCCTTAAATATACATGGCTTAATCAATGGTTACTTTTAGAATTTATAACCAAACGATATGATGAGGAAACTCCTTTATATCTTACTAGTATTGTTTTGAACGTAGGTATCTTCGAGTGAAAGAATGTATTGACTATTCAGGACTCAACAGTTTTCCGAGTCCTGACATGTAAAATTATATCAACGGAGCGGTTGAAAGTTTCATTGCATGTTGCTATATTCATACATTGAGCTTTGGAGTTAAAGTTAAATTCTATTGAAGGTCGTTATTTTGGACCGAGTCAATATAGGTGTGCAACAGGAACATCAAATGTTTGGCGTATTTTAATAACTAATAAACAAATGACACAACCAATTAAATTTGTTTTCATTTCAAGTACTATTTGAGTACATTTACTTTTCTTATATTTTTTGCTTCGACTAAAGCAATTATTAGTTAAACATTAAAGAGCTTGAAATAGAGATCAGAATAGCTAAGTATGAATTGATTGTTACTGGATTCATCGGAATATATACAAATAAATATATATATATGTCTTCGGTTGAATTATAAGTTTTAAAAGTGTTGGTGAGTTTACGTCTTTATAAATGAGTATCCACAAATCCTAAACTTGCATGTCAGGAACTAAACTACTGTATGAAAATGTCAGGAATGAAAATGTCAAAATAATGTAGATAAGACTCTTCATAAAAAAGCTATGAACAATCTGGTCATGTTAGGAAATAGTCTATTACATGGTTGTCATGATGGCGAAGAATGCAGTACGCAGGTTACTTATTTCATAAGTATAACAATATTTTGTATAACATATTAAAGTAAACTATTTTAAAAATAGTTCCTAATTCATGTTTATACTTTTTAACGCATCTCGATTGAATTAAAAATAATTAATTAATTAAATTTAGAAATATTTTAGTGGATCTCAAAATTTATACAGTTAAAAAATTTTAATCAATGATGTGAAAAAATAAATTACGAGTACGGTATCATACTCATAATGTAGATTTTTTTTAAGTAAAGAGACTTCTGTGCTATTGCTAACTTAATGTAATGGTTTGATACACAAATTATAAAAAAAGTATGTTTCGAAATATGATTAACCGTGATATGGCATACGTCACAACATTCTGCTATCTAGCGAGATGATTTTAGATTGAAGCTGTCAGGGAGCTATCGATTGCACTTAATGCCTTTTTATAGTTTTTTTTAGGATAGCGAGAATCATTGTAACTGCGTTTAGCCACCTGATCTGCTATTATTCTTATGCCTTTCCTTTACCATTTAAAATATTTTATTCAACAAATAATAAATGTATGACATTAGTCCATCCCACAAAATCTGATGTAAAAGAAGCTGAATAGGCAAAGCGAATAATAACATAAGTAGGACATGAGTTTTCTTTTCTGATCACTGAATAATAAAAAAGGACGTTAACGTTATATAGCCTGAGAGATATCACGTTGCACGTGCATTAATTAAAATAAGCCATAATAAAGCAACTTCAAAACGACTCCCTTAATACCCATCTCGCAAGACTTTTCACCTTGCTTACATTGTCTTTTATGGACAATTCAATATGCAGTCATCAACAAATGTTTAATCTTATATTACAATAATTACAATAATTTTACTGCCCAACAGTGTGTTTTAAAGGTCGATTGTTATTTCTTCAAAACCCAAAGTAAATTTTAGTATTCAGTTTGCTGAAAACGTCAATCACCGATGACGAAATCACCAAAGAGAGGAGGAAGGTAAAATTTGAAAGGATATAGAGTCACAGCATAGCTGTTAACACCAACTTAAAACATGCATTAAATGTCGCATTGTTGCACTGCTTGATGTCTTCCTTTTCCAGTCATAGCACATGGAAACCTTTCTGCAAAGATAACTTCCATGACAAGGCTAAAGCACAGAAAACAGAAGTTCCTGTGTCAGTATGATGTAAACCACATTAACAGCACGGAGAAAAATAGTTAAATAAAGGTTCTCTACTACCCCACAATTTGATTCTTTGTCAGTTTGATTAAATGAATGCCACTTTCACCAATAGCTCACATACATCGAATAACGTCACAATCTGGGTGGAAACTAGATCAGACATACCTCCAGTTTCGCTTATGAGGTAAATCATTGTATTTTGAGGAATCAGAATACAACGATTCGCCTCCTAAGTAAAACTTCTGTAATTAATATTTAAACTGTACCATTAAATTAAAATAATTCTCATCTTCAATCTTCGCGTTGAACGTAAGTCTTTTTCGAAATTGTAAAATAATGGTTATTTGTAAAGTATTTTTGAAGTCTCACGCCTCAGAGGGGGAATATGGATATCTCCCAAATTGAATATCAAAACCTTACGCCACATCTTTCAGTGAAATTCAGTCTTTTCAGTCGTGTCGGGTTATTGAGTTTGAAGTTGAAACTATATTCTCCTAATCTACTTTCATTAGGGAAATTGTTTGTCTTCTCAGAATAGCTAAGTATGAATTGATTGTTACTGGATTCATCGGAATGTATACAAATAAATATAATATATGTCTTCGGTTGAATTATAAGTTTTAAAAGTGTTGGTTAGTTTACGTCTTTATAAATCCACAAATCCTAAACTTGCATGTCAGGAACTAAACTACTGTATGAAAATGTCAGGAATGAAAATGTCAAAATAATGTAGATAAGACTCTTCATAAAAAGCTATGAACAATCTGGTCATGTTAGGAAATAGCATATTACATGGTTGTCAAGATTGCGAAGAATGCAGTACGCAGGTTACTTATGTCATAAGTATAACAATATTTTGTATAACATATTAAAGTAAACTATTTAAAAATAGTTCCTAATTCATGTTTATACTTTTTAACGCATCTCGATTGATTTAAAAATTCCAACTAAACCAATCCTAATAATTCACAAGCAAATAAATATTGATGAGAGTTTTCTGTTTATGATATTTTATGATTGTATGATGGCATGAAATATTGTTATTCGGTATGTTTGTGAACTAAACTAAATACATAGTCTGAAACTATTTTTTGGCTTATATACATCATCTCCTTTTATTGTTATATCATTTTAAGCGATTCATTAGTTGTACAATATTAAATGTAAAACGAAAAAGAGGCTTTCCAATTCCAACGTAATCAATGGAGGACTTGAGAGGTTGATTGAGTCGTTCAGAAACCTGGAGATGTTTAAAATATAATTGAAAAAGATGTTTTTTAGTAATAGATAAGCCTATATAAATAAGTCATTATAAGTTTATGAGATGGAGCACTTTATCTTGCGATAAAAAACAAATTTTTGAGGTTAGATTTAAATTACTCAAAGTACATGAAACCCTATTAATTTATTGCTTCAAAGTGATTTTCGAAACGGTGTAGATGAAAATGGTTTTGATAATAGAATAATTGTGTAGTGTTAATAATTATTTTTGACAATTAATATATTGATAATACCATAAACTCCATGTTGATAGTTTATATTTAATTGAAATAATTTCAGCTGCTTATCCGACTATTGCTAAAAGAATAGAAGTTCATGATTGAGTTTTGATTCATTGTACCTGTTTCAATAATACACTTTCACTAGTAATTGTTTCTTTTTTATATGAAATTGAATTTATGCGTACATATTTTCTTTGGTCTTATCTGATAGCGTTGTATGTGATAGCGTCGTCATGGTTTATCAGATGAAACAAGAGCTTACATCGGATTTATCGGCATGCTATGATAACTCAGCGATCCCCTGTCAGTATCAGCCGCTGTCATCACGCGACATGGTAACTGTAGCGGACATGTATTCTTACATGCCATAAAAGCCCTTCTTTTATTTACTCTGTTTTAATGTACTACATGGAAACATACTTGATTAGTATCGACCAACCTATGCAATTGTAAGTAATTCTTAACAGTTACATCATTTGGCTATAGATTTTTAAAAAATAATTCGGTTAACTGAATGTTGGTGAAAAATTATGACTGCTCGACAGAGGGAAAAATAAAGCGGGTTCTTCTGTCAGCCTCTGATTTCTCCTCATTTATCAACGCTCTTGCCTCATTTGTGTGAGCGAGCCTTCGATTAAAAACTTTAATTAAATATGGCAACTGGTCTGGTAGGATAGCTGGAATTTTGGTTGCACTTTTACAGATACCCGTTGAAACATTCGAATGATAGTAACTGATGTAAAATATCGATATAAACAATCGATTTTCTCATTTAATAAATATGGTTTTACAATTAATAGGCCTAATTCAATCAAGACCACAAACCACAAACCACTATCACCAAGAACTAAATTAACCCAACCAAACTGAACCGTAACTCAAACTCATAAAGAAATTCGACAGCATTTCCTTCATTGACGTTCTAAAATCTTATTTTACATTGTTTGCCATCTTGCATTTGATTCACTGCCAGTCGTTTCAGTGCCGTTGTAAACTTCTGCACGGTCAACTAAGGTGAGGATTGCAACAAGTGCCGGAATCACCATTTTATTATTGGTTTTTGATAAGTAAAGTTTAGTTTTATATAAAGTCTTGGTTGTTCTAATGTACAAGTAAGTTTTTGATTGACTGGATAGCCGAGTGGATAAAGTGCTCACCTCATTACCTGAGGGTCGCCGGTTCAATTCCTGACAGGATCGAAACTAGATCCAGTTGCCATTGATGCTATTTGACAAAAGGTCGACGTTAGTAACAAGACCCGGGTTTGGACCGTTCCCGATCAAAACGTAAAAAATGCCACAGGCGTTGAAATATACAAAATACACAAAAACTCGGACAAGAAACATTTTAGATCACTTCCCTAACCAAACCAGATGCAACACCAAAATATACCCAAAATTATGATTATCATAGTAAGCTGTATCGATTCCGATATTTTATGACGAAACATCTCGGCATTAAAGTACCTGTATATCGCTATTTTACACCAGTTATTTCCATTCGATTGTTTCACCGGGCGTCTGCAGAAGTGCATCCCACAACTGAAATTGTAGTTAAGAGTAAAAATGATCTAAAAGTTCAAATAACATGAGTTTGCATCGACTAAACCCTGTGTTGACTAACTCTGATTTCACGGGGATGTGGATAAAACAGGGCCATATTGGAGCGTGTAATTTGGATAATGACGCACTTTGATGTTGCCGGGTAAAATGTCTATCATAGTAGACAAGTAACATTTACGTAACCCTTTTGGAGCTCCATATAAACTACATATTACATCTGACACATAGTGCTCTATATTTAATGGGTGGTTATTAACATGGAAACGAAAAAAGATCACCGTAAGTCCTAATACTGATGTGAATAGAGGTTTAAGATTGCTCGAAGGATACTATATGATTTGGCAATAAGATGAATAATAAGGAATTTTTTTGAAACTGTAGCCCAGATAGCAAAATCTTTGTAATCCTTTTCAAACAGTTTTCAACAATACATTTGTTCTTTGCCAGATGATCAACAAGGTCAACACTAAAGCGTAGTTTTATGTAATAACAGATGTTTTATGCTCATTGACGATAGCTGTAAAAAGAGTGTTTCGTAACTCTCTGGAGGTCTCTTTCATTAAAGACGGAACATATTTCTTTCTTGCATCAATACGAACATATTTTGCTCTACAACCATGAGTCTTCAAACCCTAGTATTCTGTATTTCTGTCTACCTGTCTAATA
Source organism: Flexamia atlantica (assembly GCA_035578135.1). Taxonomy (NCBI): domain Eukaryota; kingdom Metazoa; phylum Arthropoda; class Insecta; order Hemiptera; family Cicadellidae; genus Flexamia; species Flexamia atlantica. The sequence continues at coordinate 1,006,479 of JAQJVK010000042.1, read as the reverse complement.
TTTTGATAACCTTTGTTTTATTCAAGGTAGAAACTTCAAATTTGGCATAATTATATATCACAGTACAGGCAATAATTGTAAAATTTACTCTGTTTTTACCCATTTTAAGACACCAGGCCGTTTAAAAATTGGAATGACCAATTTTATGAAATTTGAAAAAGTGAGCTAACAATTTTTAAATAAAAAAATGGAAAATGTCAATACGAATTTACTTATCTCGATCAATAGAATCGGATAATAAATAACCTAGTAATGCGTTTTTATGCTTATTCTCACCTGCGTTTTTGGTTGGATACATTCCATGGTTAAAAATCATCATGTCCGGTCTAAGTACTGAAATTGGTTAAGCTTGACAATAATTTAATTGTAACTCTTTTATTTACAACCCGAACCCACGGTTTAAAGTGTCGTTAGATTTGTCTTAAAATTCTCCTTCGTTTCTGTTATTTGTTATTTCGAAGAAATTTTACCTTAACGATTTCCATTAAATTTGGCAACTTGAGCGGCTTCCATATTGAAATGGATTACGTTCTAGTAATGATATTTGATGCAGACGTGACAATCAAGATTAATAGTTTCATCAAATTTGAAGTTTAAATCTTGACACGTACATATGCTATTAAAATAATTGCAAAAAAAAACGAATACAGACACATTTTCATAAGAATAGGCTTCTCGGGTGCATAAGTAAATGGTAAATATGTTGTTGAAAGGAACATATCCACCACAGGTCTCCAAGGATCTCATCATTTAAGTTTCATAGGACATTTTTCATAACATATAATATAAATATAAACTAGTAGCCTTTTAATTTATGGCTTTCAAAAATATATAATAAATATGATTTAGAATCTTATTGAATTCTTATGGGGTGTCATGACATAAAACGCCATTCAAAGCAGAAGCCTGTGTATTTTAGTGGTTTTAAGAATTACTAATCAAATTTCGTTGCTGGAATAAAATTCCCAGCCGCTGAACTAACCATCAGGCAAACTTAAAAACAAGCTTTTACTTTCGTCTTGAAACTTAAATATGGAGAAGAAATTTATTTCAACTGCTTTGGAAGTGCCGAAGTATACGTCATATAATTTGCAATTTTGGTATGATAGAATAATACCAATACTTGTACTTTTAAAATTAATTCTGCTTTTAAATACTCGTATTATATTAAACTTGTAGGTTTATGAATGCACTCATCGACTGAAAAATAATATATGTTCTCTTTGAACATATAAATCCAAATACGCTATCAATATTATTCTTCAACAGATTTCATTGTAAGACCGCACCACGTCATCTCCTGCTGCGTCCTTTTACGTTACCTTTAAAATGTTATTTGGACCCGGCGCGGTGTGGCAGCACTGTAATGTTTCGTGTGAGATAGACCGGCAACTTATTTAACCGGCATAAATATTTAGATACGTATTTGTGGACTAAGTAAGCCATCTCGAGCCTGAAGCAAACCTTATTAGATATTGTTTGGCTGCCTTCCAAGAATGACTTGTATTTTCAAATTTCCTCAAGTAATACTCAAACTTTAAGGCGCAGTTTTTTGGTATCTGAAGCTGAATTAATTATTTCGTCTAAAGATGTCTACCGCTAAAGGCTTGAAGAGCTTATTGTATTGCCGGATAGATTACGGACTTCCATTTTGGATTCAGCTTTGAGCAACCCTCTTAACGTGAACAAATATCTCATTTAGCCCAATGTAACAGGATTGATAGACCGAACAAGCGGTTTGCGTAATTTATATCCGAAAATGTGTTCAATGAATAATAATACATGAAAAATAATTACACAATTAAAAGAAATATTTAATGTCTTTCACATATTATTGTTACATAAATTAAAGTTAAAGTTAGTTAGTAGTGGTTGGTGGGGTGCTTCCGCATGTTTTTCTTCACAGGAGTTATGCAAAAAGTGTGAGAGTGTGAAATAAGACGGTGGTGGAACTGAAGGGTTGAAGAAGATAGCTGTCGGAACGTACATTGGTGCTGCTTAAGGTAAACGGATCTGTAGAGTGCAATGCCAACGTCATAGTATCTGTAAATAATAACAAGCATCTTTTAGTAGTGGTTAATTACCAATTATAAGCCTAATGAATTTATTGTCACTAGGCAAGTAGAAGGTTTCAATAAATTATTAAAGCTAATTATTTTCAATGGTTTCACTTATAGTGTAGAAAAACAGATTTACAGAAAGGTAATTCTTCCAAATTTATTTTCCTACTTTATAATAGTTTGTTGAAACAGTTTTTTCCGGCCATAATTACTATGAAAAGTTGGTTGCTGGTGACAGTGGTCCATACCCAGGGATGCGTCTAAGCCTACCATCGCTTTCCTCACTCGTTGCTGGTGACATTGGTTCGTACCCGGGGATACGTCTAAGCCTACCACCGCTTTCCTCACTCGTTGGTGGTGACATTGGTTCGTACCCGGGGATACGTCTAAGCCTACCACCGCTTTTCTCACTCGTTGGTGCTGACATTGGTTCGTACCCGGGGATACGTCTAAGCCTACCACCGCTTTCCTCACTCGGTGCTGGTGACATTGGTTCGTACCCGGGGATGCGTCTAAGCCTACCATCGCTTTCCTCACTCGTTGCTGGTGACAGTGGTCCGTACCCGGGGATGCGTCTAAGCCTACCATCGGTTTCCTCACTCGTTGCTGGTGACATTGGTTCGTACCCGGGGATACGTCTAAGCCTACCACCGCTTTCCTCACTCGTTGGTGGTGACATTGGTTCGTACCCGGGGATACGTCTAAGCCTACCACCGCTTTCCTCAGTCGGTGCTGGTGACATTGGTTCGTACCCGGGGATGCGTCTAAGCCTACCATCGCTTTCCTCACTCGTTGCTGGTGACATTGGTTCGTACCCGGGGATACATCTAAGCCTACCACCGCTTTCCTCACTCGGTGCTGGTGACATTGGTTCGTACCCGGGGATGCGTCTAAGCCTACCATCGCTTTCCTCACTCGTTGCTGGTGACAGTGGTCCGTACCCGGGGATGCGTCTAAGCCTACCATCGCTTTCCTCACTCGTTGCTGGTGACATTGGTTCGTACCCGGGGATGCGTCTAAGCCTACCATCGCTTTCCTCACTCGTTGCTGGTGACAGTGGTCCGTACCCGGGGATGCGTCTAAGCCTACCATCGCTTTCCTCACTCGTTGCTGGTGACAGTGGTCCGTACCCGGGGATGCGTCTAAGCCTACCATCGCTTTCCTCACTCGTTGCTGGTGACATTGGTTCGTACCCGGGCATACGTCTAAGCCTACCACCGCTTTCCTCACTCGTTGGTGGTGACATTGGTTCGTACCCGGGGATACGTCTAAGCCTACCACCGCTTTCCTCACTCGGTGCTGGTGACATTGGTTCGTACCCGGGGATGCGTCTAAGCCTACCATCGCTTTCCTCACTCGTTGCTGGTGACAGTGGTCCGTACCCGGGGATGCGTCTAAGCCTACCATCGCTTTCCTCACTCGTTGCTAGTGACAGTGGTTCGTACCCGGGGATGCGTCTAAGCCTACCATCGCTTTCCTCACTCGTTGCTGGTGACAGTGGTCCGTACCCGGGGATGCGTCTAAGCCTACCACCGCTTTCCTCACTCGTTGCTGGTGACATTGGTCCGTACCCGGGGATACGTCTAAGCCTACCACCGCTTTCCTCACTCGTTGCTGGTGACAGTGGTTCGTACCCGGGGATACGTCTAAGCCTACCATCGCTTTCCTCACTCGTTGCTGGTGACAGTGGTCCGTACCCGGGGATGCGTCTAAGCCTACCATCGCTTTCCTCACTCGTTGCTGGTGACATTTGTTCGTACCCGGGGATACGTCTAAGCCTACCACCGCTTTCCTCACTCGTTGCTGGTGACAGTGGTCCGTACCCGGGGATGCGTCTAAGCCTACCATCGCTTTCCTCACTCGTTGCTGGTGACATTGGTTCGTACCCGGGGATACGTCTAAGCCTACCACCGCTTTCCTCACTCGTTGGTGGTGACATTGGTTCGTACCCGGCGATACGTCTAAGCCTACCACCGCTTTCCTCACTCGTTGGTGGTGACATTGGTTCGTACCCGGCGATACGTCTAAGCCTACCACCGCTTTCCTCACTCGGTGCTGGTGACAGTGGTCCGTACCCGGGGATGCGTCTAAGCCTACCATCGCTTTCCTCACTCGTTGCTGGTGACATTGGTTCGTACCCGGGGATACGTCTAAGCCTACCACCGCTTTCTCACTCGTTGGTGGTGACATTGGTTCGTACCCGGCGATACGTCTAAGCCTACCACCGCTTTCCTCACTCGTTGGTGGTGACATTGGTTCGTACCCGGCGATACGTCTAAGCCTACCACCGCTTTCCTCACTCGTTGCTGGTGACATTGGTTCGTACCCGGGGATGCGTCTAAGCCTACCACCGCTTTCCTCACTCGTTGCTGGTGACAGTGGTTCGTACCCGGGGATGCGTCTAAGCCTACCATCGCTTTCCTCACTCGTTGCTGGTGACAGTGGTCCGTACCCGGGGATGCGTCTAAGCCTAACATCGCTTTCCTCACTCGTTGCTGGTGACATTGGTTCGTACCCGGGGATACGTCTAAGCCTACCACCGCTTTCCTCACTCGTTGCTGGTGACATTGGTCCGTACCCGGGGATGCGTCTAAGCCTACCATCGCTTTCCTCACTCGTTGCTGGTGACATTGGTTCGTACCCGGGGATACGTCTAAGCCTACCACCGCTTTCCTCACTCATTTGTGGTGACATTGGTTCGTACCCGGGGATACGTCTAAGCCTACCACCGCTTTCCTCACTCGTTGCTGGTGACAGTGGTCCGTACCCGGGGATGCGTCTAAGCCTACCATCGCTTTCCTCACTCGTTGCTGGTGACAGTGGTCCGTACCCGGGGATGCGTCTAAGCCTACCATCGCTTTCCTCACACGTTGCTAGTGACAGTGGTTCGTACCCGGGGATGCGTCTAAGCCTACCACCGCTTTCCTCTTTCGTTGCTGGTGACAGTGGTTCGTACCCGGGGATGCGTCTAAGCCTACCATCGCTTTCCTCACTCGTTGCTGGTGACAGTGGTCCGTACCCGGGGATGCGTCTAAGCCTACCATCGCTTTCCTCACTCGTTGCTGGTGACATTGGTTCGTACCCGGGGATGCGTCTAAGCCTACCATCGCTTTCTTCACTCGTTGCTGGTGACATTGGTTCGTACCCGGGTATGCGTCTAAGGCTACCACCGTTTTCCTCACTCGTTGCTGCTGACAGTGGTTCGTACCCGGGGATGCGTCTAAGCCTACCATCGCTTTCCTCACTCGTTGCTGGTGACAGTGGTCCGTACCCGGGGATGCGTCTAAGCCTACCATCGCTTTCCTCACTCGTTGCTGGTGACATTGGTTCGTACCCGGGGATGCGTCTAAGCCTACCATCGCTTTCTTCACTCGTTGCTGGTGACATTGGTTCGTACCCGGGGATGCGTCTAAGGCTACCACCGTTTTCCTCACTCGTTGCTGGTGACAGTGGTTCGTACCCGGGGATGCGTCTAAGCCTACCATCGCTTTCCTCACTCGTTGCTGGTGACATTGGTTCGTACCCGGGGATGCGTCTAAGCCTACCATCGCTTTCTTCACTCGTTGCTGGTGACATTGGTTCGTACCCGGGGATGCGTCTAAGGCTACCACCGTTTTCCTCACTCGTTGCTGGTGACAGTGGTTCGTACCCGGGGATGAGTCTAAGGCTACCACCGTTTTCCTCACTCGTTGCTGGTGACAGTGGTTCGTACCCGGGGATACGTCTAAGCCTACCATCGCTTTCCTCACTCGTTGCTGGTGACAGTGGTCCGTACCCGGGGATGCGTCTAAGCCTACCATCGCTTTCCTCACTCGTTGCTGGTGACATTGGTTCGTACCCGGGGATGCGTCTAAGCCTACCATCGCTTTCTTCACTCGTTGCTGGTGACATTTGTTCGTACCCGGGGATGCGTCTAAGGCTACCACCGTTTTCCTCACTCGTTGCTGGTGACAGTGGTCCGTACCCGGGGATGCGTCTAAGCCTACCATCGCTTTCCTCACTCGTTGCTGGTGACATTGGTTCGTACCCGGGGATACGTCTAAGCCTACCATCGCTTTCTTCACTCGTTGCTGGTGACATTGGTTCGTACCCGGGGATGCGTCTAAGGCTACCACCGTTTTCCTCACTCGTTGCTGGTGACAGTGGTTCGTACCCGGGGATGCGTCTAAGCCTACCATCGCTTACCTCACTCGTTGCTGGTTACACTCGTTCGTACTCGTAGGTGCGTCTAAGCCTACAAATGCTTTCCTCACTCGTCGAGTGACAGTGACCAAAAATAAAATTTCTAACGAAATATGTTAAGCATAATATTTTGACTTACCTAAATTATCTTAGAAGTGCTCTTGTTTTTTTGGCTTAGGAGGATCCGGATCCGCGCACTGTGGTGAAATTCCCTTCACACATGAGTCTGAAAAGAATAGCTCAATTACTATAAAATTGCTGCTAAATGAATTTAACCGATTTAATATTTGAAGATTGTCTTTTACTGTCAACTTGATCCCTGCATGTATCCTTTACATGTATATATAATGTATATATATGTATATGTATATATCTAAACATGTAACAAAGATAACTTGTATATTGCAAAGGTAATATTTATTTTATCCCTTAGTCTAGTATTATGAAAATATGTTCATGGACAGATATTTTTATCACTCAGGTTTGATTATTTTATGCCACGGTTTTATTTTTGAAACTTAATTTTACTTTGATTATGTATGTTTATTTACTTTGAAATTGTTATGAGCTAGATGTTTAAAAACATAAAGCTACCAAATCTTTGACATGAATAAAACCTTTAACATGAATCACCTTGCATGACTTTTTAAATTTTTAGATGTTATATAATGTCAGGGTCTATATAGTGGATAACAATAGTATGAACATCAGTTTTTTTGCGGTGCTTTGCGCTGCACGGGGTTAATCTAGTCTTATATATTAAAAAACCTTTGTCAAACTAATGACAGCGACCCTGGCCGTCCTACTAGACCGATTTACATGCGGGTTGTACCAAAACGAAGGTTATTGGCCCTCAATGTACCGGTTTTATTTGTATTTTAAAAATATTTATGTTTTTTGGGTCCAAAATGGAAACTTAACTTTTCTCATGGAGATTTAATATGGGGCAAGAAATTTTAAGCTTATGACAGTGAGCCTGGACAAACTACTGGACCGATTTACACGCGGGTTGCACCATAAAAAAGGTTATCGGTCGTTTATGTGCAGGTTTTATTTGAAAATATTTATGTTAATTGAGTCAAAAATGGGAAATAAACTTTTTTTATAGAGATTTAACATGGGGGAAGACATTTGAAGCTTATGACAGCGAGCCTGGCCATACTCCTGAACCAATTTACCCGCGGGTTGAAACAAAACAAAGGTTCTCGGTCCTACAAGTGCAGCTTTTATTTGCGCTTCGAAAATATTTATGTTAATTGGGTCAAAAATGAAAAATAAACTTTTCTTATGGAGATTTAACATGGGGAAAAATTAAACTTTTTCAATTCTGCGGACAATTCGTCTGAGATTTCCACTGGACCTATTCACATGCAGTTTGTACCAAATAAAACCTCGACCATTCTGTTTTTGCCGGTTATATTTACTTTTACATTATCTTGCTTTCTAAATAAAAAATCCACATTTCGAGACCTTTGCAATTACTTGATTTTTCAGTCCTTCAATCAGCTAATTTTAATGACCCGAAGTATTTTGTCTAGCAATAGAAGAAGAGCAAACGCTCAAGAAGCATTTGGTTTATCTTGGCCAGTACCCAAAGACGTATATAATTATTACGTATTATTATGAACCAATTTACACGCGGGTTTTATCAAAACAATGGTTATTGGTCCTATATCTGAAGGTTTATTTTAAAAATATTTATGTTAATTGGGTAACAAATACGGTATTTGGCATGGGCTAAATTTCATTTGTGGGGTAAGATTACCTACGTCAATAACTCCTGCTCAACTAATTTGAACACCCATCACTATAGTGTGTTAAGCAAAACACTCGAGTTGTTACGGCCGCAAAATGGTTACGAGACTTTCAAAGATGATAACACCTTGAGACTTTGCTGTCGAGGTATTACTGAAAATTTAAGCAGCATCGCTATAATCGAGATATTGATCGAAACAACCGATATTCGACGTCCCCAAAACGACCAAGAGATTCGTCTGCTGTAATACAACCAAGGTTTGCTAGCCACCAGACTACCGAAATAATTTTTATGTCTACAAATTTCCGTAAAAGTTTGTGACAGGGAAAGATAATATAATGTAATCGTACATAATGTAGCCCTATGGTTTTTTTTGTGATACGACGAATGTTTTCCTACCCGCAATAGAATTAAGATAAGATTTTGCGAAACGATCGAGAGATTTAGCACCGTATAACAATCGGGAGTTTTGATGACCTTGTAAGACTGGCGTAATATTTTTCAGCCGATATATACAACCAAGGAATTCGCAGTGATACCACGAAAGATTTTTTTCAGCGACAATCGAATTAAGATATTTGTTTTGCGACGCGACCAGGATTTTTCACATGCTATACCGAGGGACTTAAGGCCGCAACGAAACCGAAAGATTTGACGGCCACGAAACGACGGAGTGATTACGATTGAAGTTACCGACACAGATAATGCCGACATTGATCGTCTGTGATAAAAGAGATATGATGGCCGTGTGCTTACCGAATCTCTAAAATATAATCAAGAAATCTACCGAAGACCACACAATCAAGAGATTTTACGGCCTCAATTAAAAAAAAATTAGTTTTTCGATTTTGAAAAAATATTTCCATGTTTGGGATAAGCTTGAGCCCCCCTGGGTTCGCGCCTGCTAATTTCCTTGGTTGATGCTGTAATTTATTTCATTTAAGTACTTCAGTACTGATTAAATGTGTGGAAATATGATTTTAATTACAGAACAAATAACATAAAATTTGTTTTACCTTTCTAAATGTTATGTCCACTATCTATATAGTGGAAAATAATAGTATAAATATAAGTTTTTGAGGCGCTTTGCGCTAGTCGTTTTTTATTTAATTCAAACAAGACGATTAAAATTTAAACCATATTTATATCAATCATGTGGGAAATGACTTTACATTCAATCAATTTAGGGATTTATACCATCAATGTTGGGATGAATCGAATAATGCATTTTTGTAATAGACAAGGAGAGGGGAAAAATAATAGTAAGGTGAATGTTTGACCAATTGTATGATGAGGATTAGTTTTTATTTTCTTAGAGACCAGTTAGACAAATCGGTGTTATTATATTAGCATATGTTTATATTATGTAATTTCGTAGCATAATACCACGAAATATTTGAGTATGTTGTCAACCTAAGCAAGAGTATGTTTAAATGTTATACCGGGTGTCTCACCTAAAGTGAACCAATAGCTAACTTTTTTATTATAAATCTGTCAAAGAACTTCTTATGGGGTACTTCCCTTAATTTTTAACGCTGCTTTTTGGAGTCACTTCGAAATTTAAAAATATGGCCTCCATTTTCCAATATGGCGGACAACTTTGATTTTTCTTATGGAACACCCTATATTTTAGGGCGTTTTTGGATTATACGCTTGATTTTAGGAACTTTTTATTCTTTATAATTTTTTCCTAAACCCAATGGTTAAGGAGGTATGAACAGTTTAAGTTATATTTTTCCCCTTTAAAAAGCCTTGGAAAATTGTTGGTAGTCTGTATATCGAAAACGGTTGGGTTTAATAAAAGATGCCAAAGAATAAAAGCGCCTAAAAATGTTAGTTTAGTTGAGATTTAATCATAAAATAATTTTTAGTCGAGATTTAATCATGGAAATGTGTTATTTTGAATATGATTTTACCCCATAAGGAATACATGGGATGGCACAGTTAAATGGACACGATGCATTTTAAATGGGGAAAAATCAAACTTTAACTGTTCATATCTGCTGAACCATTGAGTTTAGGAAAAAAATGAGAAAGAATAAAAAGTTCCTAAAATTAAGCGTAAAATCCAAAAACGCCCTAAAATATAGGGTGTTCTATAAGAAAAATCCAAGTTGTCCGCCATATTGGAAAATGGCGGCCATATTTTTAAATTTCAAAGTGACTCCAAAAAGCAGCGTTACAAATTAAGGGAAGTGCCCCATAAGAAGTTCTTTGACCGATTTATAATAAAAATGTTAGCTATTGGTTCACTTTAGGTGATACACCCGGTATATTATTTCTATCTAGCATGTATATTTTAAAATAAATAATAAAAAATAGGCCGAAAGTACTTAGAAATAATAAAAGTAATTTAGATGTACACTTCAACAAAGCCTAAAGTTAGTATATTGACTAGTTTTTTTATTTTATAATTTTAAATACACGCGGTAGATACAAATAATATTATGCCATTTAAACATGCACTTGCTTAGGTTGACAACATACCCAAATTCTACAATATGGGTGTATACAGATTAGATAATAAACATCAAAGTTAATTTTTGTTGGCGCTTTTTTGTAATTTTTACAATGTTAAAATTTACAGAGCAGATAGGCATATTATTAGCCATTTACACACAGGCTTCATAAGACAACTACTTATCCAAATATTTAAGAGATCAGATGATAAGAGTAAAAATTAATTCATCTGCCCATATTCGTAATTTTATCGTTTAAAATATACATGGTTGGTAGGATTATAATATGCCATTCACACATGCTCTTACTAAGGTTAACGACATATCCAGATAATATGCCAAAGTTATCTTTTTTGGCCTATTTTTTAATTATACATTTTAAAATATATAGATTATATAAGAATAATGTATATAATTTACAAATGTACCAGTTTAATTTAACAACATATCCAAATATTGGACAGATCGAACAATGAAGACGGAAGTTGAGTTATTTGAAAAGTTTTATAATTTAATATTTAAAAACATGCAGGGGTTTTAGGATTAATGCATAGCATTTAGAAATAATTTATTAGCGAAGGTTAGCAACATACTCAAATATTGGACAAGCCAAGTTAATATTTTGCCCATTGTTGTAGTTTCATCATTTAAAATACATAAATAAGGTAGATATGATTAATATATGCCATTTACAAGTACGATTGCTTAGGTAAACCACGTATCCAAATATTAGATTAATCAGACAATAAAGACCAAAGATAATACTCTCGGCCTTTTTTTATTTTATATTTTAAAATATATAGGCTAGATAGAAATAATATATAACGTTCAAACATACACCTGCTTAGGTTGACAACATACCCAAATATTAGACAGATCTGTTATTAAAGACAAAAGTTAGCATTTTCGACTGTTATTTTGTAGTTTTATTAAAAGATTAGAAGGTAGAAATAAGGAAGGTAGAAATAATAAATACCTTTCACACATGCACTTACATAGGACAACTACATATCCAAATGTTAAACAAAACGGGCAGTAAAGGCTAGACTCACCTAAACAGGAACTAATTAACAAATATTCAAAACAGTACAACAGTGATAAAACTAACGCTTACAACTATTTTAATCTTTAAGCGTTAACAATAATTCATATGGATACGAGTGGGATTGCCCGGGCAAGGCTGTGCTTCCCCGGCCGGGTGGGATTCCCCGGACAGGGATGGGAGCAAGCAAGTGTCCAAAAACTCTTCCTTCCTACTTTTTTTATTGTGGGTTTGGTGTTGTAAAAACCCTATGAATACACTATTAAACTTGTCATTTATACTAATTTTTGGCACCGGGGTTAGCTATGGTAACATTTATTTTAAGCGTCTATGTCTTCAGCTGGCGAGTTTTTTCCGTTAAAATCGTGTTGTAGGAATAGGTTCTAGTTACGTGGGTTTTATCTGTCTCTCACAATTTTCCAAACGATAAAAATCGAGTTTGACTTATATTATTATGTAATACTTACGGGTACAATCTTTACAAGCAGCAGCCTCCCATGTTTGGAGTGACAATATCTAAAACAATAACATTAAAGTATTAACAAAGATGGTTTGCGAAATAAAGTAAAATAAATACATCAATGACTGTCAGAAAACATTATTTTTTTCGTAAATTAATACTTCTTTTTGAAATATCCTTAAATAAAAGAAATTATATATTGTTCAGGACCTCCTATTTTTTAAGTGCCGGTATTGTTATATGAAATACATGGAAACCTTAACAGTCTATATAAACAATAAAAATGTTCTATTGCAACTCGTGACCTGTTGGGGATTTTACCGTGACGTTGGCCAAACTACTTTATCATTACGAGTTTAATTTAATAACTTGTGTAAATTCACAATCCGAATGAATTTATTACCTTCAATAACGTCGTTTATATCCTGAATGGATTTGTCAAGGAAACAAACAAAGCAATATCGTCGTGAAAATACTTCCCACATAGGTAAAACCTTACCCACATTGGGTCTGGTTAAAATGTCCAAAATTATTCCATGCTTGTCCATTGCTATTACCTCTAAAATTTTCTAGACCTGTTACAGCAGACCTGCATACTCTCTCCCCATGTTATTCTTATGGAGGAAATAAATAAATGTTCATATATCGCTTCTGTTGTGTTGAAATATTGTTATATAAATCAGCAATTCGCTGAGTATGCAGGTCTGCTGCAAAGGGGGTATTTTACAATTCCATTTTTCGTTTCATTTCAATAGACCGAATCTTTTCAAAATCATTCCGGCCCACTTGCCTAGTTGACTCTGTGTTCTTCAGCCTCCATCGCGTTGGAAGTCTGGGGATAGTAGAGTGCACAGCCTAAGAACTGGATTCTGCACCTCCCAGGCTGGCGGATATTAAGGGGGCCCAGGTCAGCTTAGCCAGCAATGACCTGGCTGCCCTATTAGCTGGGAAAATCCTCTTGGCCATGGTAGTGCGGTTTGATGACCGGATAGGGTCATGCTGCGATATGGGGGCCTCTGCAGAAGTCACTTTCGCCAAGGACCACTTTTTTTTGGAATCGGTCGAACGCAGATACAATTTCTTTGGTGATGGGTCGGTCTGAAAATCATATTGGGGTACTAGTTTGGGAGGGGGGCCTTGTAAACGCCCAGTCTTCGGGGCTAAGCCACTCACCGTAGTCAGAACTGAAAGGAAAAATGTTTAAAATGTGCCAGAATCAAAATGGGGTATCCTGACAAAGAAATATCAGCTACATCAGCTATCCGCTCAAAGGGGGGGGGGGGGGGGGGGTCCGACGAGGCAGAAGACCTCTTTAGTTGAAGTTCCCTTGTCTCCACGGGACCTTAAAGACCCCTGCAAGGCCATGTCGCGCCCATTCCCTCGGTGACAAGAACACCTGTGAACTCGGTGACAAGGAGGCACCCGTTAATGACGACGAGTCGATGAACTCTGACCTGTACCACTGCGAGACGAGCGCCGCACTTGTCAGGCAGCGGGTGGAGGAACATCTCAGAAAGTGATTTGCCACCCTCGTTGTCATGAAGGCTGCGATCAACCGCCAAAAATATCAGCCAGGACGTGAAGGATGGCATTGCTCACCTCGAGACCAGCCTCCACCACAACCTCTGCACACTGTCGTGCGAATCAGCGACCGCGCCGACGCAGACGTCTCCGTCCTTGCGAGTCAAGGCCCAGCCTGCCGTTCGTGGGCAGTCAACAGTCCCACGACCCAAAAAGGCTCCGAGGAAGATCTCCCACAACAGTGGCCGGACGCTGTTCTCAAGGGACGCCGTCCAAGGGAAAGTCGTACGCCGACGTGATGGGCAAGATTTGCAACAAAGTGAAGTCCGATGAAAAGAGCGTCCATTTCAAAAGACCATAGGAAGACCCGATTCTATAGTTTAGATAGGAGCGAGAATCTCGGAAAATTTCGACGCCGTCTCCTTAGATAATCTGTCACACTTCCACATAGCTACGGTTTGTCATTTAGCCTGGCGAGATATCGGATCCTACTATCCAATATCAAATACTATCCTACGGATCTAAATATCATGATAGTACGAATGTCACTCAACGTATCTGAGACAGCTTCTTTGGCGTTTCCGATGGCACGGTTGCACTCCGTAAAGTCCATGATTGACAATCATTTTGGTGTAAAAACCAGAAAAAAATATCCCAAAAGGATGCTCAGCACAAAGATAATTTGTAATCCAAAATAATACTTTCATATTTAGATTTGAAATGGTTACCTGCCATTGAATTTATTTACGATTATAAAGATTGATTAAAAATAAGGCAGGCTCGCATGCCAACTTAGGACAACGAAGTGTCCGTCGCACGTCCGCCCGTATCGGCTGGCCGTGGAGAACAGCATTTAATTTTTAATTTATTATTAACGTATGGTTATTAATTATTTTATTAGTTACCAGTTCAAAAAAATGTTATATCATATTCATAAATTCCTTTTACTTAGATTATAGTACTGTTTCAATTTTAAAACAAAATATCTCAGGCATTCGAATAGTGTAAATAACGATCTTTTATTTAAATATTGTATAATTGAACTAGTTGATCAATACGGTTTCACCCGTGGAAAAAAAAAGACTTCCTCTGCCTTTTTTCAGGATTCAATTTTTCATACTTTTTAAGGTTGCCATGACAACCTTATATCCTCCCTATAATTTTACATTAAAACTTTGAAGTGCCATAGACGAAACCATTTGGGGATTTTGTAAAACCGTTTCTTAGTGTGCATCTAGGACCCAAGGAGAGCACATGTGCCAAATTTCAACTCTTTAGGTCTTATAGTTTTGGAAATTTGCTGCCCGATAAAATCCCCCTTCTACTTTATATATATAATATAAAGATATAAAGATAAAGAAATTCCTAACACATCGAAAAAGCTAGCTAATTCCTTTCATATTGACCTTTCAGTACAGGCCTTATTAGATGATGCAGTTGTATTACCTACGTTGGGTATATTCCTTTACTTATATTATTATCATTGTATATTATTATTATTATTTTATGCTATTATTATAATATTTTTATTGTTTGGTATACATAGAATATTATTATAATATTATAAGCTGATTATAACATAATTTGGCTAGAACAACTTTAAATTTCCATTCAAAATACATGGCTTATGGAACTTTCTTTCTGAAAGGTGAACGTGGAACCGTATATATTTCAACCTAATGGATTGAAGCTAAAGTGTATAAAATTAGGATAAAATCATATACTAACCAAAAATATTATGACGAGAAAGAGAAAATTTAAGTTCATGGTGTAGCAGACCAATAGCAAACAGCAATTGGAAGCAAATAAACTAACAAGTTAACAAGGCACAGTTAGCAAGTGAGGTGGAGATAAGTGAACAGCACAGCTGCAATACGCTAACGAAATGTAGAAGATAATTGCTAAAAAAATATGCAAAAGTTTAATTGATTAAATGTGTTTCTCCATTCAAATGTTCAACGCCGTCGATTATGTAAACTGACTCCTGTATGTCGTGGACACCGACGGTTAAAAACGTTGGAATCACAAAAAAAAACTGTGATTGTTGTAATAAATGAGTTGAGAATAATATTAATAAAAATGTAGCCCGTCATAAAAAATGTCGGATGATTGCGCATAACCTCACACTGCAAATGTACAGTACAACAGAAAGTGGCAGAATCATTCAAACGCAAATCTTAACACACATTTTTAACCTCAAAGACTTGAAAGTTCAAGTTATTATGACTTAAAGAACAAAGACCATATACATTTTTTTTATATTCGACAGCTGCCAGGATGAGTTATACTAGCTATATAATTTAGCTGTACATGTCGTTACGTGAGAAGTAGCAGATCTCACTGAAAATTTAAGATGACTTCTTCATTTTCATTTATTCAAGTTTGTTTCCAAGTTTTTGCTCAGGTTTTGAGAAAACTGATTAGCACCATTTAAAAAATTGTGCCTATGTGTATATTCTACATTGTTTTATAATTTTCAAGGTTTAAGAATTTTTTTATTTTTTATTGAAGTATACCAAATTAATATTGCAGCAATCGTATAGACTCAATATTTGAAGGGTTTTAGAGCGATGATATTACAAAAAAAGAAATTAATTCCTGAAGAGATCTGGCAAACCTAGGAGTAGTTAACTCCTTTAATTTGAGACACAAATCTTGGACGTAATTACTGGGACCTCAGAATTTCAATTGCGTAATAATATATAGGATATTTCTCTTTAAAGAAACGAATTATAAAAACTACATATTTTAAATCCCCGTTTTTCCTATTATTTTTTGTTTTTCTTGACGACTGATTTACCAAAATAATCGTTGAAAGGGTACATTACGTCCCCGGCATCCGATCGAAGCAACTATTTCTCGTCATACCGCGAAGGCGGACTCCGAAAGAATCGTAATTTTGGCTGGATGAAGATAAAGATGATTTATTTTATTTACAAATATATAAATTACACTTTATTTCTTTTAATAACCTAAATATGATATCAGACCGATTTAGAGCAGTTGATGACCACGAGTCACATACCGAAGGAGAGCGTTATTTTCATAAATAATTGCACATGAGTTTCCTTGGTCTCTGACCGGTATGTTATTTAGAGGCGGCTTATCACGGATACGCATTTTATTGAATATCGGGCAACTTAATTGGACGATAAAGGCGACTAAGTTCACGACAATTTTTAGATTCTTCATAGCCTCTATTCTCCGAGTTATAACACCTCATAAATTAGGGGTAAACTCCGAGGCTGAAAACTCTATTATTTTTAAACTTAAAAAAAGTATTCTTAAACTAAAACTATTCTTAAATTAAAAAAATAGCTCTCTATAGCATATGGTTCGCTTTTGACATTTTATTAAATAAATACGCTTCAGTTTTGTATAAAATCTAGTGACTTCAAATAGTTACTGAACCACAATTTGAAAGTTTTATGAAAGGCTTTTTAACAGACCAAATCATTATAACACTAATCATGGAAAGGACAAAGTTATTTTTAGTGAAATTAATTTAACTTTAAACAATGCATGACATATGTAAATAAGCCTTTTATTTGGATATATTCATTGATACAACTACCAAAAGTATAACTGACAATCTGCTAGAGGCAGCGTTATTCGCTGCGGCCAGTCGGCTTCGCTCTTGACTTACTGTTCTCTCATTGTCTACGTCACGGTCACTGATTATATCTCATTTCATTCAGAGCATAACAAATTAGCGTTTTAAAATAACACATCTGTTAGCTTTTTTTGTTTGTATTCTGTGTTTAGTCAAATATATCATAGTATCTTTATGCAATGAAAATATTCTGGAAATTGTACAGTAGTGCATTTTTTTAGTTAAGCATAAGGGATGATTAAATTAAAGGACACAAGTTTACACATAACTTAATAGGATAATTTTATGATATCTGCTATTGGTATTTAAATTTGATATAACCTCATCAAGATATCTATAGTAGTTACTTTTTCACTGGTAGTCTTGTCAAAAATTACCTCTCAATCGTTAACTATTCGATTTTATTGAAGTTTATTGTCTCTGTCAAACCTGAGGTGATGAAGCTCTGGAAGCGTACTGTTCAAAGTTTATTTTGATTAGTGTTTGGGTTTCAATATAGTTTATACTCAAACGTCAACTATTTTTTATCATGAAAGAGAAAAATATATCATTATCATTGGGTCGCAGTTAAAGGTTTATTGGAACGATAACTTATTGTGATAAAACATATTAGGAGTAGAACATAATCCATGCCTTGAGGAATAATTTTCAAATATATTTAAAAATAAACCTTAAGTAATGGTATAACATACCGTACTTATGAAACTCAAGAAAAGGTATTGAAAGATAAATTAGAAATTTCTGTCCAAATAAATGTAAAGTGGAATCTTACTTTACAAATACAATAAGGGTTTATTTTACAGATTCACTTGTCAACATCATAAAATATGGGAACAGAATTAAGGAAATCGTACAAGAGTACTTTTGGGAAATCGCTGCTGGAACGTCTTGAAGTTGTATTTTTATAATACGAATAGATTGCGAATATGAATATGACACGCTAAACCGTATAATAACAAAAGCTATTAAACTAACACGGGCTCCATGTGAGTCCAACAGTTGTTATTGACAGGCATTACTGAACAATCACTAGCTGTCATCAGGGGCAGGGCAGGCAGTGAGCCTCAGTCATTGTTATTTTTAATCATGATAATCGGAAATAATTTTGATATTTAAATAAACTTTTCTTATATTTTTCCATGACTATTGGTTAAGAAGCCTTGGATGGATTGCTTTGATAACGATATATCTTGAATTTAAGGACAAAAACTTACCTGGCTTAGTAGTATATTTTTATGGTATAAGTTAGCGCTTTTTGAATTTGATATAACATATTCCGATAATTAATACTAGTTACTTTTTTAAGGTAGTCTTGTAAAGAATTACCTCTCGATTTTAACAAAACACGTTCGGTTGAGAATTAAATGAAAATTTTCCACAAATATTATAATAGGAACCTCTAATAGGCAAAATTTAGGCCAAAAGCTATCAATTTAGCGGTAAACTGTATACACTTCATTTTAATAGGGTATATTTTAATTAATACACTGCGACTGGTAGTAAGTGACTGTTGTGAAAAAATAGATCAGATGTGCATTATAAATATATTTTATTTATGGTTAACCTATATGGTTATGCTTCCGAAACTGTTGTTATGAATCAAACAAAGCAATATCTTTCAAATATGTTGTATTTGAAAATAGCCCGTTAACAAGAATGCCTATGTCATCAGGAATGTGGATGAAGGAAAGTTGTCGATCTCCTTCCAACAAAACAAATCATTACAGCTCATCCTTCTTCAAAAAATTACTTCTGTCTCCTGCTAAATTTCTCTATCCCAAATAAAACATTCCCTGACTCAATAAGATAAAAAAATATATATATATACAAAGCCCTGTTGCGTTTGCTTACCGGAATTAATAAAGGTAGTTAAAATTTACTGGTATGCCTAACGACATAAAACTGAATTGTAGTTCAGTGAAATTAGATCTAAACTTGGACTGAAAAAGTGTTTTAACAGTGCCAAATTGTTCAATATTTTTTTTCGCCCAATAGGTAAACTAAAGTTAGACTGATTTGAGTGTCGGGTTAGGGTGGAAGTAGGAGCGAAAATGGTAATATTTTCACTTTTTTGCAAGCATCTTGAAAACGTCACATTTATGCTAAAATATCACACTAAGCAAAAATAAACCACATTAAATTCTTAACAAAATGATACTGCACATTACCTATCTAACGTTAACGGCTCTTGAGATATGAGGGGTTAATATAAATTTTATTACTATTTTTGACAATCAAATTTCCTAAAACATCCACTCCTGATGCTCTATTTTCAACATTTTTGTTGATTTAAATAGCATTTTACTTTATATAATCATTCATTATAAGTCTAGAAAAAGGATTTTTTTGTCCTTCCAATCTTTTACTTCCTCCGTCGAAAAAGGGGAGTAAAACCTTTTGAACAGAACACCTATAGTGTGATTTTATATTTTAAAAGGCATAAAACAAGAATATTAATAATGAAAACTAGATGACTCTGTGTTGATCTCAGGGAAAGGTACAGCAAACTAAAGTTAAGTTTTACAAAACCGCTGCAACTTTTCGTAGGCGACAATCCTAAATAACCAAAATATAAGAGTTTATTTTAATGATAGTAATGATAGTTAACGATAGTTTTCAACATTCGCCCTCTTTTTATAGTGCCCTTTAAGATGATATATCACATGATGGTGTTTCTGGTCAAAAGGTTTTACGTTCCACTTTTTCGATGGAGGGAGTAAAAGTTTGGAAGGAAGAAAAATTCCTTCCGTAGACTTGAAACGATTCTCTTAAGTAACATTATATTTAAATCTAAGAAAAACATGAAAATTATTATCAGAAGTGGATATTTCCGGACATTTGGTGGTTAAAGTATAATAATAAAATTATATTTACCTCTCCTTATCTCAAGAACGGTTAACGTTGGATTGATGATACATGGTATAATTTTGTTCGAAATTTAAAGTAGATTACTTTCACTGAGCATATTATTTGAGCATCCCCGTTTTCAAGACATTTACAAAAATAAAAAATATGACCATTTTTCCTTCCATAAACTTACCCTACCTCCTACCCAAAACCAAGGCTCAAATCAGTGTAATTGTTGTTTATCTATTGGGGGAAGTGTATTGAGCAATTTGGCGCAGGCTATAAACTTTTTTTTGATTTCCAGGTTTGCCCCTTTTTTAAGCAACTTGCACTGTACTTGTGTAATCTAAACAAATTTCTGAATCAAAACAATAACTCATTTTTTGTAGTAAAATGAAATAAAAATTATTTTTATCTGACATAAAACAATTTTATTGAAAACAAAGGTTGTGTAAATTTTGGCCTGCAGCGTAGAAAATATTCAATGCTGCGTTTGAAGAATGACAGCAAAGATAGCCATTAAAACATGGATTATTAAAAGCTCCAGATTTGGCGTTGATTAAATTCATGGAAGCGGAAAACCTTTGTTGAGGCAGGACATTCAGCGCTGACTCACTCTACACCTATCGTGTTCTACAGCGACTTAAAATTTTTGTTTTGTATATGAAAAATATAAAATGTTGATAAAGGGTTCAATATTGGATTAAAATAATATTTTACATTTTATATAGGATATATTACTGTCGAAATTTCTTCATGAATAATAACGTAGGTAAAACAGGATGTAAACACCACTCAAACATTGTTTACGTCATTCTAAACAGAAACATCTGTTTTCTGTGACTTATTTTGGTAGGAAAGTTACGTTTGCCGATATATGAACGGTAAATTAACCGGTAAATATAACATACACTTTTGAACGGCTACAGTATATAATATGGAAAAATGGCTACAATATATCATCAATATGGATCAATATATTATCAGTATCAATATGGTTATCCCAAATACATTAAGTTATTGCCTGTAATATTGTTTTAGTTAATTAGATCTCTTAAGCAATTATTTAGTACAGCTAAAGTACAAAGTATTAAATGTATTTAGTTATTTGAAATTTTGCATTACTACTTTATTAGTAAGGCCTAATTAATTTTTTTATCAAACTTCTAGGACACACTGAGTATTAAGTGTGACTCGCAATGCTGTAGTACAGAAATACTGTTTATGATTTTAATATAGGCCTGTTTGTCCTCTAGGAGTAGATGACTTCTTGTAAAATTTTAGTAAAAATATAAAATATTAACACACTCAACCAAATATTTTACATCATAAATCCTTATCACTGCAATCAATAATATCAATATCAGGCATGGAGAAAAGTTAACTTATTCCTCACGATTGTTTTTTTTTATTTTATTGTTTCGTTAATTATCATGGAGCTCTATTCATACAGGCTTCTATAATTGTTTCTTTTAGTCTTTCAATATTACAATTTAAGCCTGAATTTGAATTTCGTAAATCATGTGAAGCCGAAGTTACAAAATAGTTTTGAACTGAAGACGGAGGTATGTACCCAGATTGTCATATGAAGCCTTTGAAATTTCCCATAAAAATAATATTTAAGACCATTAAATTAAGTGAAACCCAATCTATTTAATTGTAAACTGCGAATTTTAATACAAAGGCTGAAATTTTCGAAGTAAATAAGTATATTTCTAAACTGTAACATGTTTATTGACAGGGAACCATATTAAACTGATACCATATTATACTATAACACTTTCATATTTTGTTTAAACGCGCTTTTCTTTTATGAAATTACAATTTTTTTGCATTGAATATGTTTGATACCATTTTTTTTTTTTTATTCTAGACGATTCTAAGTTGATGGTTTTTTTCATCAGTCACGTCCAGCTTCTTGGAATAAAGCTTAAAAGTTAAATCTTGGTTGCTATTTACATACCAAGATTTTTCTCCAAACTGTGAACATAGCTTAAAGGAAGTGAGGGTGCAAAATGTTTTATTCTCATATTTTATACTAAAAACATTCGGCGTCAAATTAGGAGTACATGATTTTATTGAAAATATACTTTACTATTTTAGAATAAATTTCAACTCTTAACGCTATAAGTTGCATATCCGTTTTTTGTTGTCAACTTATGTCGTGATATACAAAGTGGTTTCACTCGCTTTTCCTATGATTCACTACACTGCCTAGAGAAACAATAATAGCCGCAGTAAAGTCTATTTACTACCTCATCATTCAAATTATGTTAACAGAACTCAAATTATGATCGATGTATGCCATTTCCGATGAAACGATTATGGTATAAGGGAAAAACTACAAAATATGAGCTTTCTAGAAATGTTAGGTACCAAGTTTAGTAAGCCATAGTTTAGTAAGCCTTCGAATAATAAAATTGAGCCATTACTTTATAATTACCCAATAAATAAATGTATAATTTATGTTCCAGGATTCCGACAAAGCAATGAGAAGTTGAGTAAAGCAATTTACCGGCATGGAGGCCATAACTTCAAATATTTTATTTACGTATTTCTTCTCGCCGTGGTCCTACATCATGGACTCCACATTTCAACAATGGTAAGAACATTTCATTATTTTGTAAGAAGGATAATTTTTTAACGTTTATAACATGGCATGTAAGCGGACTTACATTTAAAAAAAAATTGAAACAATAAATTAGATATTTGCTAACTAAAATATTCAAATTTTATACCATATTTTCCTTTTCTGTTTATAGAAAAATCTCGTAAATTATATGTCAATTAATTAAAATCTCAAAAGGTTCCTGACTGATGTACAAAGCTGTCCTGGAAATATTACTTACGAGTTTTAATATTAGTTTTATTTAAATAATCACCCATGTACATCCGTATACTTTGGTAATTGTAATTGTAATTCCTTGTAGATCAAAACAGGCTCGATTTTTTGGTTATGAGGAACCTTTTGTTGAAAACAGTTTTTAATAAACAGGTGTTAAATTGGGCACTAATCTTGATGCAAAGTATAAGACAAAACCCCGATTGCATAAATTAATTTGTACAGAACTTCATAATATATTTAAGACTATATTACTTACTAGGAACTCAAACAGCTCAAAATTGATCTAGTTTTTTTCTGCAGACCCCAACCGTCGCGCCGGCGCGTCGTGTTCTTGATTTATATTAGTGAGAGGCCTGTTAGTTTTTGTTTTTAATATTCAACTATGTCCGTGTCATCTTTAAATGTTATGTATATGTTTTTATTCTACTCCGACGAAGCCCTCCACTGATGGACAGTTATTTTCTTCGCAACTGCACTCAGTTTAAGATGGTGTTATTACACCGAAACATGTTCGGAACAGAACTAAATCTATTTTGAGCTGTTTGACGTTCCTAGTAAGTAACATAGTCTTACATTTGTTCGCACAGTTCAGGGGCTAAGCAATGGATAGTAACTAAATAACTACAATAATACATAACCGTAAAATAACCCTCAAGGTTTACAAATTTATTACGTTATAAAATTAAATACACTCTACTCGACATGATAAAAAGTTTCATTTCTGAGATTGAGCTACAATTAGGTTGGTTTTATTTTCGTTTGTTGAAAATTAATGGTGAAAACAATGCTTTATCCACATACTAATTGGAGTGGGATTAAAATAAAAGCAGTCGTGATCGTACAAAATGAAGAACTGATAATAAATATGATTAGGAGTCATTATTCTTAATGTGCTAGAAAAGGATTATCTTTTACGAATGATTGCGGAGTTATGCACATTTTATATTTTCAGCTTAGTAACGTATTTCATTGGCAAAGACAAGATTGAAGTGTCTCGACAGGTCTCGATCATCTAATGCCCTATCAGGCATAATAATATGTGAAATTATCTGATAGCCTAAACTGGTGGTTTAAGTATGGAAGTGACTAAGTGATTGTTGCGACTGAATACTAGTTTGGGCGTTTTAAAATGTTGGCCAAACCTACATTCTTACTAATTTTTAATATGTTGTAATGTTTCTAAACAACAAACAGTTATTAAATTCTTAAAAAAAATATTTACAAGACAACGTGTTAATAGTTATTATTTGACGTAAATTGAATAAAGTAAACTAAAAGGTTGCCCGCATTTCAATGCAAAATCGCACATACGTAATTTGTCACCAGTAAGAATAATTGAAAAAAGAAACAAGTGTGCCGCGCGTGTCACTAACATATATTTAGCGCGAAACCAGGTACTGGCCATAATACCTTAACAAAGGCCAGTCCATCCGGACCTTCTAGAAATGTCAGTCAGAAGGAAATTTATGATTTGAAACCCCTCATCTTGTCTCACTTCGCTCGCTACTGCTGGCTGAGCCACCAACATCTTTTAGTTTAACTGGATAAGTACTAGCCCTTAAGTATTAGGATAATTTTCTCTAAATTGGTTCTTAACCGACAATTATGTTTTAGTTAGCTTGGTTTCGGGGTGCCGGGGGGAAAGTACTAGTTGGGGGTCTCAGGATGTAGTTTTCTGTGGGTTTCGCTTCTCCAGAAGCGACCCTTTAAAATATTAGCAATGTTCACAGAGTTCGCTTGCCAACCATTACTAATTCAATAGTACATTAAACCTCTTTTTCAGAATCATTGTTTAGAACGTTATGCCTTTATTCAGAAATTTAGTTATTCTGGCCAATATTCATGCTTAGTAGTAGTACATGGGGTTAGTAACTTCATTATCGTTCATCAAACAAAGGTGCATATGGCAATGAGCACGATCGACCTCAGGGTAAATCTTCCACTAGATTTAATTGTCCTATCCCCTTCATAGATTTAGTAATCATTTGCTCAGACCAATTCTTTCCTGAAAATACAGAACCACTTTCATATTCCGGCCCTATTCCATATTTTGAAGTATTTTCAACTACCTACTACCTCGAGCCTACAACTCCAACAGTTACACATGTATTCACTGGTTATATTAATTCAATTTAAATTTCCATGAAATAAATGTCTTAGAAGATTAACATGTCAACACCAATCAACCTAACCGAAATTCATGTCATTTACGAGAACACAAACCATTATATATTATACATAATTGTACTTGAAGGTTTTTAAATTTGAAATTCAAAACCGTTTTTATTACTTAGAGCGGCGAAACTTTAGAATCCGTCTCCATCGTGAAAATCTATGTTTTTAGCGAATTTCCCCTATAGGGAAGAAGCTGTTACCGTAGGTCTCATGGTAAGACCTAAGTCTAAAACCATCATAACTTTTCTCTTTGAGGTCCTCAGATGCCAAAAACACCATTCGTTCACTTTCATAAATATATATATATATATATATATATATATATATATATATATATATATATATATCTATATATATATATATATATATGTGTGTCTTTAAGCACGATAACTTACGCAAAAATGGTCCAATCGGAATAAAATTTGGCATAGACGTGTAAAGTAGTAATTATTCGGACGAGTTCGTAAACCAGCCCGATCGGACCACTGGAAGGGGGGGTAAAGGGGGAAAACCCCCCCAAAAATGGGTTTTTTGAGATTTTTACATAGAAAAATATAAATTTTCAAATAATTATTGGCACCATTGAATTCAGCCCAAAAAAACAAACAATTTAGTATTTTGAATCTTGGCTCTATGTCCATTGGTTGCCGAGATATTGAAAGTGGTAAACACAGTACGTTGTCCCAATGTTAACCTTATGGGAAATAAGTAAAATTCTATATATCGCTTATTTCTCAACATATCTTGATAAAACTTTGTAAATGGCTTCTTCTAGTTCAGATCTACTAAATATTGAATTAAAACCATCCAGTTTTAATATACCTGTAGCAGCAAACCTCCACACTCATTCCCCATGTTATTCTTATGGAGCTTACAAAAACACGTCAAGTCTCGCTATGTTGGATTGAAATATGTTAGTTTGCACTTGAAATTCGCTGAGTATGCAGGTCTGCTGCAACGGGGGTATTCTATATTTACAATCGCGATTATGTAATCACGACAAGGTTCCAATATCGTCATCGAGACATCACTAATCAGTAGTTCATAACCCAACTATAATTTTTACTATAGAGATGAAACCTGACAGCCACGCAATGTGAACAAAACTTATTAAGGCATATTCTAACGTTATCAACATATCATAACCCAACTATACTTTTACTAATATGACGTACTTAAAACTTATTTCACATCGTTCGCCACCTCGCATTCAATTCATTGTCAGTCGTTGTCAACGTCGCGCGTCCGGCGTGTTTTATTACAAGTATTCGTGCTACCTGCAATTAAGTATACTTAAGGCTCCATGCACATATAAGTTAGCTACCAAATACATTTTGGAATGTTCGAACCATGTACCATTTCTCAGTGATTTTACGTTTTACGTCCACGTTGGTTACACTACTAAATATATCCATCACTACTGTCACTTTTCACTCCTAGATTCATCGCAATATAGTAGAGCGCCGATTATCCGAACCGTCGGTTATCCGAACCGTCGGTTAACCGAACCCCGTAATACTTCACACTTTGAACATGATTCTCAAGCAATTCAAATTCGCGCGCAAAAAAAGTGTCAGGGCTAAAGCAAAAACAAATTTTGGGCTTTTTCTCTAAATAAAAAGTATATAGTGTACTGTATCTATGTATTATAAATTGTTCTTTAAAAATTTATACCCATGTTTTCTGATCGATTTCACAATAAAATTACGTGAATAATTTTTGTTTGATCATTCTTTAGCCTCTTTACTTATAAGAATTATGTTACATATATAATTTTTAACATTAGTCTTTTCATGTCCGATTATCCGAATATTCAGTTATCCGAACACCCCTTGTCCCAAATTAGTTCGGATAATCGGCGCTCTACTGTATCTAATATGAAACCAAACCAGTTAGCAAACAAAATCTTTCCACTCCTTGGATATACTATAGGGTTAACAGTTTTCTAATTCTAATAGGATATTAATAATTACTGAATGAAACGATTTCAAAACAGTCACCTACATTGTTTATTTACAGTAAGTTATACATTAATAACAAAAATAAAACATATGTTTATTAAAATATTCGATAAATTATATCAAATCAGAAAACATCGATCTTAACATAGATTTTAATGGTGGAGACAGATTCTAAAGATTAGCCCTTAGAACATAGGTCAGTGGTACACAGAGATAGACACCCCATGCAGTGGTCTGATAGTGCAGGAAGTGGAGGAAGTTCTGGTTATTGAGTTACGCCTGGTTCCGGTTACAGATGAGGTTCTAACATCCTTCCGGTCCTCGCCAGCTCAGCTGACGACTAGTCTAATTCTTGTTTCGAGGCCACATTGAAAACTTCACTATGATTCAACAAATTTTATATGACTTAAACCAAAATCTGACTAAAAAGGTTTTGGTCGTTTTATTAGTGGGTAGGTTGGCATTATCAATAATAAAAAAGTGTTTAAAATTGGACCAACGAGTAATATTATCTATGTCGTAGCCACATGCTGTAATTGGGCACTTCATGAAGTGTCCAGCGCTAACCGGGCACTTCATGAAGTGCCCAGCTCGCCTGGGCACATAGTGAAACTGAACGGTTTTATGAAAAATTACAGCATGTGACCAACAAAACTGGACTCTTCATGAAGTGCCCAACGCTCGTTGGGCACTTGCTGTAATTATTTCTTTTACACTACGTGTCCAGCTAAGATGCTGGGCACTTGATGTAAACACGTAAAACTGTTGTTTACGTTGTTGTTGATAGTATCCGCGAAGTATTATTTTCAATTATACAAATTAGGAATATTTTTGAAGACTTCTGTACAACATTAAGAATATGATTGTCTACCACTAAACCAGGCAATTACTGCGTGTATGTTTTTTGTGATTTTTAATTCAATATTTAGTAGATCTGAACTAGAAGAAGCCATTTACCAAGTTTTATCAAGATATGTTGAGAAATAAGCGAAATATAGAATTTTACTTATTTCCCATAAGGTTAACATTGGGACAACGTACTGTGTTTACCACTTTCAATATCTCGGTAACCAATGGACATAGAGCAGTGATTCGAAACACTAAATTGTTTGTTTTTTTGAGCTGAATTCAATGGTGCTAACAAAAATTGGTTAAATTGTATTTTTATATGTAAAAGACACAAAAAACCCATTTTTGGGGGGTTTATCCCCCTTAACCCCCCCCTTCCGGTAGTTCGATCGGGCTGTTTACGAACTCGTCCGAATAATTACTACTTTACACATCCATGCCAAATTTCATTAGGATTGGACCATTTTTACGCGAGTTATCGTGCACATAGACATATATAGAAG
This sequence comes from Flexamia atlantica, assembly GCA_035578135.1. Taxonomy (NCBI): domain Eukaryota; kingdom Metazoa; phylum Arthropoda; class Insecta; order Hemiptera; family Cicadellidae; genus Flexamia; species Flexamia atlantica. The sequence continues at coordinate 978,206 of JAQJVK010000042.1, read as the reverse complement.
TATATATATGTATGAAATTGAACGAATAGTGTTTTTTGCTTCTAGGGGCCCCAAAACGAAAAGTTATCATGGTCTCAGGCCTTGGTCTTCCCATCAGTACTACGGTAACAGCTTCTTCCCTATAGGGGAAATTCGCTAAAACATGTAACATTTTACCAGACACATGTGTATGTAGCATAACGTAAATATTAATGTTAACCTATTTTTCATGTTTCAATTAATTAACTTCTTACTTAGTCCCCCCTAATAAAACTTATAATAAATCAAAATACAGCAAGGTAAAACAAATTTACAGAAAGTGCCATAAAAGCGTTGAAAAAATTGATAAAAACTACTCATTAGTTTCTTCTTTGGTATCAAAATGAGAAACATTTAATTTACATACAATTTTACAATTTTGTTTGTTCTTTTTACAATTTGACTATCATCAACCTCAATTATTTAGGTTTAATTTTTTCTTTTACGTCAGAATGAATTAATTAACATAATACCATTACCTCAAGCCTTTTCATTGTATTTTTATCTGTTTATAGAATAATAAAATATGTATTTGGGGTGCAGTCCTGTTTACTTAACAACTTTTCAGTGGTGTACGTTAAATCTTTTATTATATCTGCTGACACCAGTACTAATATAAAAATAAGTTATTAAGTCAAATAAATATTTAGAAATTCGAATGGAGAAACTGTCTAAGGGAATAACCTGTGAGTTGTAAACGTTATTCAAAAATAAGGGGCTGCTAGAAAACGTTCCACTTCAAATTATCATTTATTTTTTTCTACTAGCGCATTACCTAGATTTTATACTTTTGTTTATTTTTCCAACTATTTTGAAAACAAATCTTTTTGAAACTTTAAACTAATTAGGCTATATGTATTTATTTTTTATTCTAGATTAAGTGGTTACTGTTTTATTGTGAAAACAATAACAGAAATATACACTTATACAGTTATCAATAACTGAAATATACAGTTAACAATAACGTAGTTAACAATAACTACGTTGTTGTTAACTGTATATTTCAGTCAGAACTTAACTTACAAAACAAAAAATTCACTATCCAGACTAAACGTAGACTTATTAATTATATTTTCAAAAGGCCTATGCAACTAAAACCATTATTAGAACCAGTATTAGCAAAATATCAAACAGTTTCATAGCAAACAGTAACATTGGCTACTTTAGCACAGACATTAGGATTCAATGTAAAAATTGGGATATACTTTAATAAAGATTTTGATTCGTCCGTCCATCACGCCTCGATACAGTAGTTACATCATGTGTCCAAAGAGCGTTGGGCACTTCATGAAGTGTCCAGTTTCGTTGGGCACATACTGTAATTTTCATTGAAATAATCGAGTTACACTATGTGCCCAGGCGCGCTGGGCACTTCATGAAGTGCCCGGGCTACGTTGGGCTCTTCATGAAGTGCCCAATTACAGCAAGTGGCTACGACATCTATATGATTTTAACTTAAATGCAAAGAAAAACTTCTAATTCGTCTTTGCTTGTTTGGAAATAATATTTCTATGATAGCGGAGTCATCTTAAAATTACCAATGTTTTGCTCTTATCAAAGTTTTATAAGAAATTCCCTTGCCAAAACAACCTTAGGAATGACATAAGGTCGCTTTTGGATTTGTTGGGTTTAAATTAAGTTACAACAATGTATATCCTATACTCTTGTATGAGCAATGTTATCTTGCGTGCGTGCATGCTTGCTTGCTTGCTTGGTTGGTTGTACAGGGTGTTTTTTTTAAAACGCAACCCATTTTTAAGGTTGAATGATGCACATATAAATATGAAATGAGTATTGTTTTATTGATATTTACATTTTATACAACCTATTATTTCAGTTTCATCACATTTAGTGTACACTATGTGCTCAAACAGTCCGCCATTGGCATTTGTATAAAGTTATGCTCTCTCCATCAAATTCCCGAACACTTGTTGCAAGGTGCTTCATTGAATTTCTTGCGTTAAATTTGTTATGTTTTATTTGAGGTGCTGAATATCCTGAGAATTGTTTCCGTAGGCCTGACTTTTTATGTATCCCCAAATAAAATAATATAGGGGGGTAAAGTCCGGGGATCTTGGGGGGAAATAATCCTTCACCGACCGATGAAATCAAGTTTTGGGTTGCTTTTTTAATGTGTGTGTCTTTAAGCACGAAAACTCGCGTAAAAGTAGTCCAATCTGGATGAAATTTTCCACAGACATGTAAAGTAGTAATTATATCCTAAGAAAACAATTCACAAGATATTCAGCACCTCAAAACAAACTTAACAGATTTAATGCAAGAAATTAAAGAGGTACCTCGCACGCACATATTCGGGAATTTGATGGAGAGGGCATAACTTTATACAAATGCCAATGGCGGACTGTTTGAGCACATAATGTTAAATAAAGGTTATCAAACTTAAATAATAGGTTGTATGAAATGTAAAAATTAATAAAACAATACTCATTACATATTCATATGTGCGTTATTCAGTCTTAAAAATGGGTTGCGTTTTAAAAAAAAACACCCTGTATGTTTGCACAATTATCTCAAAAACGGCTCCGAGGATTTCCTTCAAAGTCTGGAAATAAGTAATTTATGACTCAAAAACGTATTTTGTGCAGATTACTTGGCAAGAGAAAATCTATTAGCATTATAAAACGAATTTTAAAGCTGTAAAATTTTAACATTGGCCTTATGAGTTGCCATGATAGCAATGAAAATAAACAATGAAAGTGTAAAAAATGAAGCAAACATAACAGCTGTTTGCAATCTACACCCAAGGAGGAAAAATACAGTGTGAGGGATGAAGAGTTCATGGAGCAATAAAAAATGTTTCTATCTATCAATTTTATGACATTGAAATATTTTATAGTAACTGGATGAACTTGTAAACATGAAATATCACCGAGCAAGGCTCGGTCCACCAGGTACTGAAGCTTTAAAGCATATGTAACTAAGACACGTATTCTCAAAATATTGACAAGTGGAGTTTTGTTTTATAAGCATTAAGTCATAAAAATCAAATTATTTGTTTATACTATTCGTTCAGATAAATAAGCCATATTAACTTATTTGGAATAGGTTATCAATAAGGACTTTAATTAATACTAGATTCAATGTTGTTATTTTGGGTGCAGTATAGAATAATACAATATAGTAATAGTAACTATAATATAGATCGTTCATAGGGAGAGTATAGTAATTTATCGCGAAATGTTTCTAAACACATTGTTCAAACACGGTTATTTATTCAACTGTGTAATTCACAACTCATGACTTGATCGCGAAGGCCGTTTTAGCTCTGGGACAATGAATATAATACAACAACTCTGTTGTAAATCTGTTGAAGAAAACTTACAAATAAATGGTTCTATTAAAAAGTCATTGTTGCAGTTGACAAAGGAATCTGTAACTCCACACGAGTATTAATGCATAGTAAGAACTCTGGCGCAGTTTTCCACTTTAAAATATGGCCTATCAATAAAATAAGTGTTCACGAACTTTGTATGGTATTTGTTATGTTAAATAGTGTACGTCATTGCTTGAAAGAAATGTTGTACACTCTTAACTATCATTTTAACTGGTTTAAGGTTTACAGTGAGTTCAGAAATATTGAATTCATAAGGACTTTTTTACTTCATGTAAGACAATAATTGTCTTAAGACAATTTGAAAGTCCTTAAGCACTAATTAAGGACTTCGACGATAATTCGACGATAGAAAATTATTTATATGAGTTAAGGAATATTGAATTCATAAGGACATTTTTACTTCATGTAAGACAATAATTGTTTTAAGACAATTTGAAAGTCCTTAAGCACTAATTAATAATTAATTAGTGCTACTAAAAATACATAAATGGAAACGATGTATATTGTTCACGACAGCGCGTTCTGTTGGCGAGTCGTTCAACTAAGTTGCGAGGTTGTGTTGTAGAGGACACAAAACCACATAGAGTGTACATCTGAAATCTAACATTTACGGAATCAATGCATCGGCTGAAAAGGTCTGAACAGTAAAAATGAAGTTCTTAATTAAAAAAAATAAATAAATAAACTTTGAAGGGCTGGGAGTGATATTTTAAAGAAATAAAACAATAAAATATAAGATGGCGCCTTATATTTTATGAATTTCAGGGGTATTAATTCCGGGCCATTTTAATGAGGAAGGTTACATCATTGCGAAGATGGTCAGATTTGTTATGTCGTGGTCGATTCACTTTCTTATCTCTATCCCTGGAATAGTCGGCAGAACGAACCGAATCATCGAAGTCTAAGGCTTAAGACCTATTGATTTTCGAGATAGCTGTAACTGATTATAGGGCCAAAAAAATTATGATCCTGTGTCCTGGAAACAGCTGAACGTTAATAAGAAACAAAGCTTTAGGCTCAATCCGTTCTGAAATCCCCTCCCTCTCATTTTCGCCTGTTGAATTCATTTTCGCCTGTTTCACCAATAGCTTTAATAATCTGAAGTACTCTCGCAATAAAAAAAAGCAGTAGTTTTAGATAAAGAATTTAAACAAATAATTCTGCTTGATAAAAGTTTATATCATAATTTTTTGTGTTTAGCCCCAGAATTGGATATGAACATAAAAATGTAGTGTTTCATATTTGATCAATCCAGTTCAATTCTTAGGAAAAACACACGGGCTATTGCAATTTCGGCATAAATGCCATCATCAGATCCTTTTGCACGAAAACTTAGCTTATTTAAGAGTTGTAAACTTTTTTAAAAATAAATAAAACATTTAAAACACCTAATAATTGGAGTGGAGGTGAGAGCCTTTGTAGCTCACCTCCACTCCAAAGTTCGAAAGAACAATCAACACGAAAAACCTAATCTTTTATGTGGGTTGATTCTGGACCTGTGATTGATGCTGCAATAGTTTCAATTAATTGATGGTCCTCCAAAGTCCCAGAAGAACAATTTTAATTTCAAACACTCACTGCTCCTAAACTTCTGTCTTTAAAATACCAAATATAGTTTTGGTTAAAGGTTGCTCAAATAATAAGTGAACCGTATCATTAAAATAATGATCTATATTTTATGTTAATGATGATATCTATATAGAATAATGTTAATGATAGTATTTTAACGCAACACACTATTGTATGGCATATATTAAGCATAAAATTAATATGTTCTAAGGGAATTTATTCTCAGTTATCTGAGTGATTAAAGCATGTAAACAAACGTTATCAGGAATCTGACACATACTTTCTCCCTCAAAGTTATTTAAAATTAGAAAACTTATGAAATGAAATAAAACAAATTAAAAATGTATTATCACACAAATGCATACCAAATTCTATCAAAATCGGTTAGTAAATAACGGAGATGTCGATTTTTAAATATTTGCCATAAGAATAACATTGGACCAACGTACTGTGTTTACCGCCGAGCTAAAATATCAATTATCTCCACAACCAGTTGACGTAGACTAATGATTCAAAATACTGGATTATTTAATTTTTCAAGCCAAATTTAATGGTTGCGAGTATATACTTTATTTAGAAGTTACAGATTTAGTGAATAAATATGAATTTGTTACCACTTAAACCCCCATAACTTCTGAACCTGAATGTTTGCAGATATGCGGGTGGTGTCATTTTGTTTTTCATCTTAAGAACTAAAAACCATGAAATTTTATCGAAATCGTTGGAGCCGTTTGAGGAATTTGGATTTTTGTCGTTTTGTATGGGTTTTTATAAGGGTAAATTCCATTAAAAATAAGTAATTCAAAAAATTAAAAACACCTGGAGATTCCACGGCTTTATACCTTCTGCAAAGTTTCATGAAATTCGGACCACTGGTGTCGTCTCTAGCCTTGTTTACATCCACACATCCACACACACAGACATACACCACTCCGAAAACCACTTTTTTGGATTCAGGGAGCACCGAGCAGAATATATCCACTAACAACTCAAATTCGAAATTTTGACGAAAACAATACTTTCTCCATATACTATGTATAGGAATGAGAAAGTAAAAAATAAATGCACACAGTTGAATACAATCGAGTAATTTGTGTTCAAGGCATCACGCATGTTTTATGGAAACTAAATGCCATGAGCCACTAAACAGCTTAAGAAAATCATTTATATATTTCAGTCTGCTGATAAAACAATATTTATTCTAATCAGCTGCTCCTTGAAATTTCTGTTCCTTGAACGTTGTAATTCCTGTTAAATCTTATGGACAAATTTAAAAGTTAAAGGGCGTCTACACTCTTCCCATTAGTCTGATTTTAATGACTTTAGTTTTATTAATGGTTTAATTAAGTCATCCAGTTCCTTAGTAAGTCATAGAAGCGACCTAGTTTTTAATGTTCACTTGGCATCATCTTCGGACTTTTCTCTATGAGAACGAGATCAGTCTACTTTGATTTTCTGAAAAACCCTATGCCACTCTTTTCAATGACACTTTGGAAAGGTCAAAATATTTAGTTCTCGCAGCACAGGGCAAGAGCTATTTTAGCAGTTTCTGTTGTGTACTGAAAAAATGCCCGTAACTTGATTCTTTATTAATTTTCTACTTCCGTTATTTCGGAAGTTTTCCATTTTAGCAACAAGTGACTTCCGATAAATCGGAGGTTGGTCTCCAAAGTTTTATTATTACAATCACTCTAGAACTGAGAGAACAGACATAAAATCGTAAATGGCGGGATCTATTGGAAACAAACAAGTTCTGTTTCTTTCCAGAGCAACACGCAGTGCCTGCACTCGTTCCAGATCCGAGTGACGAGAGACGAGCCAGACGCGCTGCCCGTGCTGCCCCTGGAGTCGCCCCAGGGCTCCAGCGGCGACGACGGGATGCCGCCCCACTGGAGCAGCAAGCGGCTCTCCACCGACTTCCTCTCCCCCTACACCTTCGCCGCCCGCAACTCCCTATGCTCCGTCTCAGGTAGGGGGAAGAAAAATGGGTTTTAATTTTTTTATAATTTCTGTCTTTCCCTTTAAGTTTTCATCTTCCGATATATCTTGATTTTTAATTTCTGTCATCCTTTCCTCTTTTCTTTTTCCTGTTTGAGGGGGACATCATTACTTGTCCTGTTATCACCTAAACTATCTTAATATATCATAATCTCGATCCTTCCTTCCCTCTCCCTTCATTATCCTATTTACTCAATCTTCTTAATCTAAAACTCTCTTTTCAATATCCAGGTTCAAGCCCTTCATTCTATCTCAATCTCTAAACGATATATTGGAGTGTGTATTTAGTGACTGAATATTTACCCTTTTAGGTAATAAAATATTTAACTCTAGTTAAACATTGTAAAAGGGCGAGCCATCTAACCCCTAAAACTCTACTCAACTTACGATTTTAAATAGTTATTTGCGCATCTAGGGACTAAAGTACTTTAGTCCCGTGATGCACACAAAATTTTTCCTCCACCTACACCATTAACAATAACTAGGTATAACACTGTAACTTTACCTTCAGATGATCCTTTGCTTCGACAAACTGTATTACAAACACATAGCCTATATAAATGAATAATACAAGGTATTTAGACTTTAATTTTAATCATTTTATTCACACTCTTCTTTACTCGAGGCCTAACTTATTAGGTCACAAATATACAGAAATATAGCCTAAACTACAGCAAACTCAAAATGGATACGCTGACGCTGTCCTGTAGACAACGGAAACGGACGCTCGGATGCTGTGACACTCTCTTCAACATAGAGAAACAAATTAAAATCGACGGTGTTGCCATATTTTCTCACTGTCCACCGCGTCGTTGCCGGATTTCTTCCCATGTATTTCTTATGAGATTATTTTTAGTTCCATGGGACTAAAAGTAAGTAAGTAAATCCTATGGAGTATAAACTAGTACTTTAGTATTCTATTCCAGGGACTAAAAGACGACTATAGATAGTAGGTGGAGGAAACAATATTTTTGGTTCTTTTTATATCTATTCTTTGTGCCAAATAGCTTGTGGCAAGCCTATGTCTACAAACAATCCACATTTGGACATTTAAATGATATTTATGGTGAAATATATATGCTTAATTGTTTTTCTGTAGTGTAAAATCTGGGGTTTTCGGGTTGGGAGAAGAACAAGAAAGTGACATAATTTCGTTAATAATATTAACCTGATACCGCTGATATTTAAAACGGTATTCAAAGGCAATTAGTTTTTTTGACAAAACATAAATGTAGCCACCACAGGACGGAAACCACCCGTTCCGTTAAAAATTTGGTCCATTATCAAGTCAATTGTCTGTGTTTAGAAACAAACATTTTACAATTTCATTAATACAACTGATTGTGCGTCATTGCCACTGACTGAAGCCAGGCCTGTGTGCAGACTACTCGCTGCGGCGGCGGCGCCCCATCACGCTGAAGATCATGCCGCGCCTGTCGCTGCCCGGCCGCAGCACCTCCGCGCCCGCCTCCACCGACACCGAGTGGCCCCGCTTCCGCAGGTAGGACGCATGGCAATCATCCGTAGGATATGTTAGCATTGGCAATACACAATATTATACCGCTAGCCCAATGGACAAGAGTAGACGCAAAGTTTTGACGTAGTTCTGACAGTGCTCAATAGATAACACCACCAGGAAGCTTATGTATTCAGCCAGGATGAACCAAAAATTGAACTGTACCATGTCTAAGTTTCTATCGTGGTTTTTGAAAATAAACCGCATATCAATCTTCTGCTTATTAGTAGAAATAATTGGGATGAGTCAAGCACATTATGTTTTGCGTTAACGTTTTAATTTATTCTGTCTCATTCAACCATCGCTCATTGGCGACCAGCTTCACAATACTGTTTACCGACCTACTGTTTCCTAACAGTTCTCGCCAGGTAGCTCTAACGTCTTTACTCACAGGAATCACCATCAGGTTTTACATCTATTAAGGATAATCAATGATGTTAGGTTCTTCAGGTAGGATAGATAACAATCATCCCTAGGATATGCTAAGTTCCGCAGGAAGGACAGGTGTCAATCATCCGTAGGATATGTTAGGTTCCGCAGGTAGAATACATGTCAATCATCCGTAGGATATGCTACGTTCCGCAGGTAGGATGTGGTAGACATTCAAGTAGGATGCATGTCAATCGCATCCGTAGGATATGCTAGGTTCCGCAGGTAGGATACATGTCAATCATCCGTAGGATATGCTAGGTTCCGCAGGTAGGATACATGTCAATCATCCGTAGGATATGCTAGGTTCCGCAGGTAGGATACATGTCAATCATCCGTAGGATATGCTACGTTCCGCAGGTAGGATGTGGTAGACATTCAAGTAGGATACATGTCAATCGCATCCGTAGGATATGCTAGGTTCCGCAGGTAGGATACATACATATCATCCGTAGGATATGCTAGGTTCCGCAGGTAGGATACATGTCAATCATCCGTAGGATATGCTAGGTTCCGCAGGTAGGATACATGTCAATCATCCGTAGGATATGCTAGGTTCCGCAGGTAGGATACATGTCAATCATCCGTAGGATATGTCAGGTTCCTTAGGTAGGATACATGTCAATTATACATAGGATATGCTAGGTTCCGCAGGTATAATACATGAAAATCATCCGTAGGATATGTTAGGTTCCACAGGTAGGATACATGTCAATCATCCGTAGGATATGCTAGGTTACGCAGGTAGGATACATGTCAATCATCCGTAGGATATGTCAGGTTCCTTAGGTAGGATACATGTTAATTATACATAGGATATGCTAGGTTCCGCAGGTAGGATACATGTCAATCATCCGTAGGATATGCTAGGTTCCGCAGGTAGGATACATGTCAATCATCCGTAGGATATGCTAGGTTCCGCAGGTAGGATACATGTCAATCATCCGTAGGATATGCTAGGTTCCGCAGGTAGGATACATGTCAATCATCCGTAGGATATGTCAGGTTCCTTAGGTAGGATACATGTCAATTATACATAGGATATGCTAGGTTCCGCAGGTATAATACATGAAAATCATCCGTAGGATATGTTAGGTTCCACAGGTAGGATACATGTCAATCATCCGTAGGATATGCTAGGTTACGCAGGTAGGATACATGTCAATCATCCGTAGGATATGTCAGGTTCCTTAGGTAGGATACATGTTAATTATACATAGGATATGCTAGGTTCCGCAGGTAGGATACATGTCAATCATCCGTAGGATATGCTAGGTTCCGCAGGTAGGATACATGTCAATCATCCGTAGGATATGCTATGTTCCGCAAGTAGGATACATGTCAATTATCCGTAGGATATATTAGGTTCTACAGGTAGGATACATGTCAATAATCCGTAGGATATGCTAGGTTCCGTAGGTAGGATACATGTCAATTATACGTAGCATATGCTATGTTTCGCAGGAAAGGTACAAGTCAATCATCCGTTGGTTATGCTGATTCTATGATTTATGATGAGGTAAATACTTGCAGTTTGATAAGAACGTTCTTTGGGCAGGCCTTTCCGATGTAACTGGCCTACCGAGGTAAATTTTAATATTCTTCTTGTGAACTACCATTTTTGGCAACGCGTGACAACAACTAAATCATCATAATGTTATTAGTATAATGTTGTTCGTAATGATGGGTATGATGTATTGAATTAATCATTTCATAAAGAAATTGGAGAACATCTGTTTGAATGCTTACAGCTGACCGATTGAAACAGCTGATATACTGTTAAATTATTTTACACAACATTGTTTAAAGTAATCAAAATTGGTACATTATTTGTTCGAAGATCAGCTCCTCACTGCCTTTCTTTAATAAATTCATGTTAATAGATTTCCAATTGTTTCCTTTTAATAAATTGTTTAGTAGGCCTACTAATGGGCTTTTGACTATAATTATGATTTTTTTATGAAACCCATAAATGAAACCAATTATTAAGTAATCAAAAATATTTTGTTTGATTTCTAATGAATTTTTTATGATATTTTTTCTATAAGTATTTCTTAAACATTGTTGTATTTAGGAGAAAGATATTTTTAGAATAAAATTGAAACTTTATATGTTTGTTTTTAAATTTATGGACATGATTCAAATGATTCAAATGATTTATTCGGCCATTCAGTGGATACAATAGGCTATGTCAAAAAGAATAAATACATACAGGCAAATGCAGTTTTCCTCTTGACCCACAAAAAAAGTTCATTCCACGTATTTTATTTTTAAGGATGTTATTTTATTTTTATTCCACGTATTTTATTTTTATTCCACGTATTTTATTTTTCAAGGACATATGAAATGTCCTTGAAAAATAAAAAGGATATCGCATTTAATTCTAAACATTTATATTCATCGTAAAACTCGCGTGTTTTTTACCCCACTTACATTTCTGCATCTTAAAAAATAGCAGGCTATGGACAATTTTGGTTTTTTGGAAAAGATGGTTTTGTGAGTGTAGCGAACGAGATTGTAAGAATATTTTTAATTGATCGCCACTATCTTACTTGACTTATTATTACGGATTACCTTGCTACTTCAAGCTTCTCTGTTTCTCACATTCTTTACGAGGATGAAATAAACACGTCGTAAAAATAAGCATATGATTAATCACTATAATCGTACGTTTGGTTGAGTACACAGTACAGATGTCCAACGTTAAATAATGATTCGCAATACAGTGCACTCATCCGCAATACAGGTTGGTAGAGTGGTTTAAATCTACTGTCGGTAACTGTCAGATCAGTGGCGCTCAGTGGAAAAGCGCGAAACTAGTAGGCTTAATAAAGTATTTACATCGATAAATGCTGGGCCGGGAACTTTAATGGATTTAAACATCAATTATTTTCAGCACGTCCATAAATTTTGTTTGGATGGATTTATTTCTCTATAGTTTTCATTTAGTTAATGATTAATTGTGTTTTTCACACAAAAAATTTCTATCATTACAAGTTTAAACGGTAGCAAATAATACCTAAAATGTGAGTTTTATGAATGGTGTTATACAAATTTTACTTTTTAATATACGACTCCAGTTGTGGGCAAATAAAAAATACAAAACCATTTTATCCTCTCTCAATTATAAATCTTCGAAGTTTAATGATTTAGCAGACGGTCCAATTGCTTAAGAAATGTTAATATCAATCGTTCAATATTTGTTACATTGAAAACCAATGATTTCATTTTGTGTACTGAGATTACTAAAATTATATTTATTATCAATTTAATTAATATTATTAAGTTAAAATTATGATTCCCATTCAAGCAGAATATAGGGAACTCAAATTTAATAAACTTTCTTGAGTTCTTATTATAGAAATGTATAGTGATAAGTAAAATAGTATCAATGTTTCTTTTATCTTGAGTGATTTTAATACGTCTGTCCTCACGAAAGCTAAAATATACAGCCTAGCACAAAATGTTAGTGATATTGTCCTTTGTCAGATATAATTTTATATGTAACCTCAAAAGGAGTTATTTAATTTCATTCTTAAATACGAGAAATGTAAAAATTGAATGTGTTCAAATATTTAATCAGCCGACATTATTTTGCATACATATATGTAAAAGTATACGGTTGATTTCGTTACTTAAAATGTGTGATCTCAAATAAAATTTTGAATTGATTGCTTAATTTAAAATAACGTCTGCATGTTTATACATTACATATAATAAGTGTACATATGTCATGAAATTTATTTCTACTTTTTCAAAAAACTTATTAAAATCCTTTCTCCTCCAACAAATCCAGAACAAATCGGTTCATATACACATACGTTTGTTAGCTTGAAAAAAGCTATTCAGTGGTGTTGACTCAAAAGCCGATTTTGTTTAATGAGTGGATTTATTACTTCATCTCTGTACCCGTCATTGTCAGCGTATACGATATGTGTTCAGATGAGTGATGAAATGTAAAGATAAAACGTCTGAGCTCTATTTTACTAATTCATGTCACGAATCGTGTAATGTGTTAAATTAAGTTAGTACTTATGTAAAGGGTGTTTGATAAGTAAGTACTCAATTTTAATACTGTATTACTGACTGGGTATTTAGACTGGATTAACCTAACCAGGCACAAGAGGACAGAAATTTAATAGGATTTTATTGAAAGTTTATCAATGGTGGGGCAGATATTAAAGATTTTAATCTCTAGCCGAAATTACGTGGGTGTTCTTTCTATTAGATTAAGGCTAAAACAAACCTATTCTACCAGATGCATAAGTTTCATATTTGCGTTTCTAGTAAATGAAAAAGGCTTTAGAATATTTCAGTAAACCCTCTACTGACTCAAAAACAACTAAAAAACTCAGGATCGATCACTTCCTAACCAATGTTCTGATGATCGTGATCTTTTGTCCCTTAAACTCATTGCAAGATTGAATCCAGTGATAGCAGTGGCCCAACGAATTATTATTATTTCCTAGAGAATCTTGGATTCCTCTCTATACCATTATACAGAAAAATGTCTCTTTTGAACAATGCATCTTTGAAATGTATCTTTGAACTCCCTAAACAGTAATTGTGTGTACAAACTTTTGTTAAATGACTATGCTCATTTAAATTATTGGAAACTATGAGTTGCAGAGATTGATTTAATTATTATAGCTTATTTTTTGCTATAAATTACATTATATTTCACCATTAAATAGCAAAGAATGTAATCGACAGTATGTTTTCACGTTAGTTTTAAGAAACATAAAAAATCGTCTGAAAAAACAGTGAGATATCGATATTAAGATACAGAGATAATACATATCTAGGTTGAAGAGATTTCGAAACTGAAAATTACTTCAATTAAGTCTTTATGTTAACATTTTATACCCTTTGTCCCGGCCGAAACTTGGCAAGCTTCTGAATTAACTACAGCAAGACTGTCACAGCAAGGTGTTGCAATTAATTGCTTCAAAGTAAACCACTCGGCATTTCACAATTACATTAGTCTAACTCAGTCTAATTTACTGTAGATTATGGATGAAACTGATATGATCTTTTCACTATTATCAACTACAAAATTCCGTAGTCTATATAAATAAAATTAGAGTTTTGTCTGTACATTGCTCAAAATTATGAAATTTTTGGTTACTTTTGCGTTTTGAAGGTCAGAGAATCCGAATCAAGCCTTATCTCAATTTATGTCACGATGTGTGTTGGTAACGCTCAACATCACACTTTAGACCGCTTTTCACGCAAAAAATAGAGTACTGTTATGGCTGAAACTTTTATCCTGTGTTTTATGCACATATGAGAAGGCTTTAGACCACTTAAAACTAGCATACGTCGTTTTGAAATTAAATAGCATGCTTCTAAAAACCGAGTTTTATTTGATTTCGACCAAGTTTGTTTTGAATTTCCCCATAATTCAAGGGGATGACGTTTTGTTTACATTTTCAGCGTTCCAAGCAGATGGTAGTTACCTTCACTGATGGATTCGTCGTTACAGATGTTTTATGATTTCATTCAGTTTTATGTTTTGGTTCATAATATTTCTTTTCAATTGACATGTACTATATAAAGTTAATATTTTCCCATTCATTATACATTTATCAGGATTTTCGATATTTTCATCCTGATCTGACCCTCGGACTTCACCACAGACCAAGGCCGCGCACAGACCCTCTCAAGATCACATATTATTAATATCCTTATGCCAGAATTATCAGTGATGAAATGTTTATATTCAAACAGATGAAAAAACCAAGACATTTCATATAATGTAAAACCAGCTGTCTGTAAAAAATAAAATAAAACACTGACTAGAACTACTTAAAAGTCCTTCCTTCCTTATAACAGCTGTTAATGAACGAGCTAATGTAATCCATTTTTAAAAAATTGCGGGACGGCTATGTTATTTTGTTGTTGTTCAAAATAGACCCTAAAAACATTAGAAAATACTTTGATGGCATTTAATCAAGGCATTTTCTACTCTACGTACACAAACTTTCATGAAACAGGAAACTGCTTTAAGATTCACTAAGTACGCACGGTCAATATAATAGCACAGACTACTATAATAGAGCTATGAAAGCCCGTTCATTCTCGCTCGGGTACATTCACATATAATAGCACAGATTCAACGATAGGCCTACTGAGTATAAGCCTTCCCAGGCAGGGACACCCTTAGGGGTTTTATCGGCGGGGGCGCTGGAATGTGTAGTATAGAGAGGCCAAATAAAAATGCCTCGTGCGGGAGGGGGGGCAGCAATATTTCTAAGTACTCCGTCGCAGTAGACCTGCGTTCTTAGCGGATTCCTAAAAATCTTTCTGGCTGATAAAAGTATATCTACTTTATATTTGTCAAATACCACTGACCTATCATCGCATAGCCCAAACTACTTGAACTTGACTTAGAACCTTGAAACTTTTCATGGACGTTCCTATACGGCGTAAGCATCCGCTGAGAACGGGTTTTTCAAAATTCACGGTTTTCTGGGTTTTTCGGTGGGTTCAACGGTCTAAAATCTTTCTGTATAATTAAATGGATGATCTTTCGATTATATTGTCATTTTTCATTTAATCAAGAAGGCGGTTTAAGCTTCACATACAGATAGGTCTCTACAGCTGATTTTTATAGTTTGGTTCCTTTTATCATGGTTTTACGGTTGACTTTTTTCTTTTAGGTGATATGTAGTACTATATTAAAGTTACCAAGAGTTTTTGTACCTTATCTATTTAATCATAAACTCAGTATGTGGCACCATCTTTATTTAGGCAGCGGGTGTTAAAATTGTTATCGTGAGCGAAGCCACGGGCAACTGCTAGTTACAACCTAAAAAGAGTTTGTTTTAAATGTCCATACTTAAAAACTCCACCATTCCCTTTATTCATAAAAATGCATCTCAGCGAATCACGTTTGATTTTACTATTGAAGGAGGAGGAAGTGTTATTAGAAGAGGTAAAAATTAATTACCTAACTGACGATTCTAGATTACCTCAAAAAATGAACAAATCTATTTTCACTTTGATAATTGCTTTGTCACAAACTGACCTTGCGCTTTACATCAGCAAAACTTTAATCGTAAAAACCTTACTAAGTAAAACCTTTATCTGCTTACGGAATGTTTAACTAAATTGATGTTTTGAACTCTGTACCGCTTTTTTAGAAACTCGTTTCAAAATGTACTAACTCTATTTACAAAAAATAGTTTAAAGCCATATGTTTAGGAGGAGTCATGCAAAGAATACTTAATACCAGCGGATACCCGTGAATTCGTCCACTAAAAGGAAACAAATTTTAAATCAAATAACAGCAATAAATTTTGCATTTTACAAGATTACCGATGAAGCTTTTCATTAATTATATTCCAAAATATTAACGTTTTTCTTTTAATTTGCTCGAAAACGTTTGTATAAAACGTAAATTTACATATTCTATTCATATATTTTCAAAGAGCGAATATTTTTTTTATTAGCAAGGTATACAAATTTATGATACGTTATGTTTTGCTAACTACTATAAAGTGTGATAGTAGGGCAATAATGAAGTCAAGTTAATTGTAGTGTTATCAATTGATGTCACAAGAAAATATGTAATAGGACATTACTAAGAATAAATAATTTGGTTAAGACCTGCACAGTATTATGACGAAACAAAAATATATTGAATCTATATTAGTTTCTATTCAATCGTATATTGAAGATGCTAGTAATGTTTCCATTAAAAGCTTAGATTTTGACATGTAATGCAATTAAGAGTGTTAAAGAGAATTTAGCAAGACTGAGGGTCCACTGAATACCTCTTAACACTCAATTGCCACGTCGTTCCCTTTCTTTCCAAAATAACACTCTTTTAAAGAATCATTATTTAAAACAAAATGTTAATTTCTAATTTTAAGGTGCAGATGGTATTTTATTTATTTATTTTTATTTATTGGATTTGGATTACTTCTGCATGAGGATACAAGTTTTTTAGCTGCTAAAAGTTGCTAAGAAACTTTCTACTAGAAATATTGTAGGCCCACAGAAATCTTTCAACACAACGCCAAATCTATGTTAATACCACAAAATTGATGGTCACTTGATGTGTTAGAACAAGGAAATAATGTATACCTGCTTCTCACTTGAGGAAAATTAAACATATTTAGCTTGATGGGTCATTAATTTAAAATAGTTTAAACATTGTAACCAACCTTTTTGTATAGAAAAATAGAAAAATAAAAATTCCGACCTAGAATTTTTAGCTGTCAAAAAACAAGACTATGTTAATTATACCTCTTGCTCATGAAATAAGAGATGAACGTGGTCGTAAAATTTAAAAGAGTGTGCTTGAAGACCTCAATCACTTAGAGTGGATTTCTGTAAGTATTACTTAAAGTAACAACTATAGTTTTATAGCCCATGCTGATTTAGCTATATTATCCTATACGGTTGGAATGCATACTTCTCCTCCTTTATTTACAATGAGCTATCCAAAAAACATATACTGAAGAGGATTTACAAAAGACAAGGGTACTTATTTAGTTACGTTCTGAGGAGAAATCTGATTGCAAATGGTTGACTATACCATATTACAAGATATTTGTGTCAAAATAACAAATTCTTAGTTGATTTATTCATTTCTTTGTTTTGGTAGCAAAACATGCGTATGACGATTTAAGAAAGAAACGAGTTCAACATATATTAGTCATGAAAGAAATAACGGCTGTATGAAGAAACAGCAACAGCAGGCTGTAAGAAACAGCAAAAGCCTTATTGCTGTATGATGTATCGTATTATGATAACTTTTAAATAGGACATCAAATTATAATTATGCAAATCACATTTGGACCCCTTTATAATGTAAATAATATAAGTGGGTTGTCTACTTTTTGTCTTTTTAGGATCCTTTGAATTACGGTTTCACGGCGGGCATTGCTTGTCCCGGATCTCTGTTATGGAAAGTTCGTGGTTAGTGGTGGAGGGTTTGGGCTAGTTTGTGATCAACAGGGGAATAAATCTCTTAAGTACGACATTTATTGCCTCTTCACTTTTTACTATCCATTACTTTCAGCTTTATAGCTTCAAGTATTTGTTTTGTGTAATTATGCTTATACAATCAATTCAATTAAAACATGGCATTCATTTGACAAACTAGACATAATAAAAATATATATTTGAGGATTTAAAGGTTTTAATTAAAAATCAAGCCAAAGCTTTATTTTAAGTGCGAAGTAACCAAAGCGGTTCAACAGGCGCGGACATAAAAAACCCAACGTCGGCGTCACGTCGCTGGGAGGCGCGGACCCTCTGTGATCTCAGCTCAGCGCGCTGAGATCACCTGACTCAAATTGCGCAAAACGCCACCTGCCCGCTCCGTGTTACAATGTAGGGAACAGTGCCATCATAGTGCCTTGTATGTACAAAATCAAATCCCTGATCTTTTGCAGTGAGCTGAAATCAGGAGTCAAGTGCGATCATATTGCCCTATAAAAGAAAGCATAATGACAGATTTAGCACCAGCAAAAATGGAGAGACATAGTTATTCATCGAACAATTGGCCTACAAATCATAATCATGGGTCCCCCTCCCCCTGAAGTAATGCGCTGAAAAGTCCTAGGGAGAGATAAGCCCAGCGTGAGGGAGTTTTATATTTTATTTTTCTAGGCGAGGGCCAGGCCTTGTACTTTCCAAGGAAGGAAACTGGAGCTTATTTAGCTTATTGTGCACCCTCAAGGTTATGGCATTATCATATAGCAAATTGCCATCGGTGATTAGCGGGATTCATACCCGGGACGAAACAAGAGGGAGTGTTTTAGTGATTACAGCCGTGGCTAGAACAGTTTACGTTGAAACTGTATTTCAAAAGATATTCAATTTGTTTTGTTGTACAACGAGGCTTTCCTAACATTCCTCATGCTAAACCCCCTTAAATCCTCCTTTTTGGAAACCTCTTTTCTTGCCTAGCAATGAATTACTGGCTTATAAACATTTTTCTACGTTTTTGGCACAGTTAAATTTTTTCATAGAGCTTGAATTTGTATAGCAAATTGCCATCGACGCAATGCAACTTTCAGGCTATTTCAATTCAAGTAATGAATTGATGTAATTTTAGTTTCAAATAGTTATTTGTGTATTAAGGGCGTAAAGAGGGTATTTCTCGCTTGAGGTAAACACTTACCGTTCGACGTGAGTTGGAGTGCGGTAATTATAACTAAAGCGAGAAAGAGACTTTGTACGCGAAATACGTATAAGATTTCTCTTACAAGTACATTTTTTAATTCCCAAACGATAAGTACAATCACAGTTGCTCACGTCCATTGTAGCTGAATGCGCTATTATAATTTTGAGGTTATAAACAAGTCGAACTCAGCCGAATGAAAACGGAAGTGGAAGCGCTGGAGCCAACGACCTTGCTTGGCTGAAGTGCGTTCCGGTAGTGTAACACTGCAAGGTAAATCAGCTGGCGAACGATAAAGTCTTTCTCGCTCGCTCCTCAATCAACAGCTGTTTTAGGATTGGGTTTCAGTGCCTGAACTGGCAAATTACGCGCGGTTGTAGGGAAAATATTTTAAATTTGTATTTATGACAGAGTATACAAGAAAATTAATAACTTTTTAAAAGAAGCAAGAATAAATATTTAGAACCACAGAGTGAACTCTCCTTTGACATTTTTGTTGTATGTGTGTTAATTGATTGTGTATTAATTGTGTAAATAATTATCAACCCAAGACAAGACAAGACAAAAAAATACTCAAGTTAACGTTATTTAAGACAATCCAGTTAAAACAACCGAGGTTATTGTACTTCGAGGCACGATTTTTATACCCTAGCCTGCATTGTCAAAAATAGAATACAAAATACAAAAAAATATATATTGTCATTACAGGCATTCTTAAGAATAATACATAAAGTTATTTATTTTTGCACTTTTTATTCAGCGTCTATGTAATTAGACATCAGATAGGGCGATTTCTCCCTGTGTACCGTAACTGACGAAGAATGTCAGTAGTTGACCAGAAGGTGAGGGAGACCTGTCAGTTTGAGGAGAGCCAATGAAGTTGTCAAGAGAGTTTACCTTCCAAGGGGTTAATTTGTTGCTCTGTCTTGGACCTCCTCCGTCAAGTGCACTCCTTCCTTTCAATCATGAGGAATGATTTTCAGAGTATAAGCCAACAACATAAATATTGCAATAGGCGAAACGTCGTAATACGATTGTTTTTACTATAACAAAACGATTCTACGATTCCTGCGCCTGCTGAATTTCATGTCGTAGTGTTGCCATCAATCCATCACGTTTTTCACATCGCAAATTTTTTAAGTATTTTTTTCAATTACATTTTGATTTTACTAAGTTTTACAGGTATAATAAATTTCATTCCAGTTCTCCCTCATTGCAATTTTTTTTCTCTTCAATCTAAAATAAGGTAATTTTATTAAAGACGCATCTCGAAGCTGACGCAGAGGCATTTGTGCCCATGTCGGGTTATTCCATAGACCTTCTTAAAGTTTGTATTTTTTACATCATATATTTTATAAGGTACTTATATTCATAGCATGTAACTTATTTATTTATTTACTTTTATAATACAACAAGAAGCATCAAGGACTTTTTTGTTATTTCAATGCAAGTACAGATAATTTTATTTTTTGCAATGTAATATTTTTGTAATTTTCTGGAATAAATCTCTATATTCATTCATTCATTCATTCATTCATCCATTCCTCTTATCAATCAGATCAAGTCCAACAAACAGTTTCTAATGAAACAATTGGTAAAAAATTTTACTTGCTATTTTATGGATAATTTTTTGAAAGTGTCAGAATTAGTTACTTTACACAAATTTAAGAACTGCCATTTTTGGGAGGTTACAAAAGCTCTGATTTCTGTCACTTAACTGGCAAAATGTAGTGCTTCATTTTGGTTTTAGAATACAGGCTAAATCGTATGATAAACAACACTTCATTTGCAAAGTTTGGGAGGCCAAGACGCATGACAATTTAATTAGTTTGTTCCTTTGCTGGAAAAATAAGGATTTAATGTAATCTTTATATAACTAATTTTTGTGGCAAAGAATTAAACCAGGATAAAAATGAATATTAATTGAGTTAAATATCATTTGAATCATTAAGCTTATATGATGATGTAGCTTTTCCAGATTTGAAAGATTTACATAATATGAAGTTCCTTTCATAAATTTATAAGTAATTTCACTGGGAACCAATTTTTAAAGGATATTATTGTTAAATTAAAGAGAGTTATTCCTGCTAGTCAATGCTGCATGTTTTAACTGTTTACTTTCCTTTACTTTCCTCCTGTTCATGACTGATAATCTAATTACGATTCTTAGATTTACATCAAGACGTTGCTAACGAATACAAAATACAACCCTAACACATGGGGCTGCTTTATTCATAAATCAATTGTAAAAATATACTCTGTAGCCTATATTAAAGTCTGTTCATCACATTTAATGAACTTTACCTTGCTCATAATAAGTAATGAAGATAAATGGAAAAGCTAATAAATCTTGCCCTTTAAATGACACGGACCTTTTGCCCTCAATATAAACGAGGGAGGGGATGAAAGTCGGTAGTTGGCCACCAGAGGCGCCAGTGTCAACATGGCCGGTTTATTGCTTCCTACACTTTGCTTTTAGTGGGGCCATCGCTCTTGTGTGAACTCCCAGGACAATAATCCTCATAAAAGATGTTAGATGTTGTTGATCTGCAACTAGATCATGGCAGGTTGGCACACTTTAGAAAAATTTGAAATTCTTATGCATGTGGTGTGGTATTGTAATGCACCCATATTTTTCAATTTGTATTTATTTTTTAACTCTATTATTGTGTTTCAAAAATAACTGTTAAATTAAAAGAATCTTCACCAAATAAAGAAAAAGAGAGACAGATTAAATTAAGAGAAGAAAATTAGTTGAAACGAAAAGAGTAAGTTCTCATAAAAATAACAACCGTAAGAAGTAAATTTTTAATTATAAAAATAAGCTAAATTATCAGTTAATGTTATATAAAGGCAATATTTTTCTCGAATTAGAACGTTGTAATAAAGCAAGGAATGAAAATAAAAAAACTAATTAAAATACAAAACATATATTTCCAAAAGTATTTACATTAACATTGAATTTTTTGGAAATAATGATTGCCACATAGGAGAATTGATCGTGTTTCAGAATGAGTCGTGAACATCAGTCATTGATATAAATAGTAAGATGAGAATATAAAATACAAAAATTAACAAATGAAAATAGTATTTTTAATGGTATTTGTAATGAATACTGAAATGTCCGACACGAAACTTGGAGGAGTGATGAGGATAATTCATCATATAAAATAATTAAATAGGATGGATTTTAGAGTTGAGAGTTTCTGGTGTTAGACTGACCATATGAGCCGCTTCGCCGCATCGGGGTCAATGTCCAACAGCCACTCTGTGACAAGACATTCAAGCTTTACCACACCGCCTCCCTCTCTAACCCTCTGCTTCATTTTCAGCCGAACGTTGCGATAAGCGATGTGAGCAAGATAAAAAGTTCAATATGCCACGAGTTTGATGCAATCTACGAAAATAGAAAGCAGAATCTACCTATTACTATTTGAATATTGATGATTTCCTAGGTGAAAATATTACCTTCTTTATAACAACTAAAAGCTATTTACAAAATAGTTGCCGAGTTTCTAATACTTTAAATTCAGCAAACAAATCGAAAATTTGATATTGAATTGGCTTTTTCAATGCAACTTTGACTATCGAACGTTGCGTAATCGCCAATAGTTCAAGACTGTTGGAACTTGTCCCACCCTGCGCCAGAACGTTGCGATGTGGTACAGATTGGACCTATAGTCCAGGCAACGAATGCTCAAAAAAAGATATAGAGGGAATTGCATGGAACACAATTTTTGACTTCGCAGCTTTGTTTGAACTAGTTAGGAGGTGAACATATCAAAAGTCCCCGTCCGTAGCCTTTGAGCGGTGGTGGGAGGGGGAGGGGTCTAAAGGTACAATTTTCCGCTCAAGGGCTACGGACAGGGACTTTTGATATGTTCACCTCCTAATTAGTCCAAACAAAGCTGCAAAGTCAAAAATTGTGTTCCAAGAAATTCCCTTTATACCTTTTCGTTGCCTGGACTTCTAAGCACGCCACTCACAGTGTGCCGGGGCCAGAGAATTGCTCAGCTGGGAAAAAGCAAAAGTTAACTTGCTGAGCGCAACGGTCAAATAGTTTTATCTCGTCCTATGTGCGCCCACAAGGCACTACAGCCATGCAATCCGCGAACAGGTACAAGCTCCCCTCAATCTGCTCCTTTATAACGTTAGTTATGTACAATAAAAAAGGAAACGTCCCGATAGTACTTTCCTGAACTACATCATAAACTACTCTCTCAATATCACTATTGGTATTTTGAGTAAGAACTAGGAACTATTTGAGTTTGAGTTAAAATGTAAAGTTCAAACCAATAAAATATTCATGCCGTTCATGAATATTTTATCTTTCTAGGAGTTTGATACTGTTTACAGTATCGAACGATTTTGTGGGGTCTAAAAATTTGAAGATCCTCCACATTGAATCTGTCGAAAAATGTTATATGCCGTTTTTGTGTGGTTAAATACATTCACATACAAATTTCACTTTGTTTCGGGGTCCGGAATTTTATCCCGTCTTCAGGTGGAAAAGGACCTAGTACACAAAAATATTGGTAACACACAGCTAGGGTACTCAGACAAAACACATAGCTAAAAAAGAAAAGTAAAGCAGTCGAAAGCTGAAACAAAACAAGTACAAAATGTGATACAGAAATCACAAAATGCCACTAATCAGAACACAGCACGTCAACACCCAATCAGGCCAGAGCAAAAACTGGTGGAAGGAGGAGAAAATAGCGGTGGCAAAGGAAATGGTGTCGACCACAGCCAATCAAATGGGGTCGCACTTCCGTGACGAGAATCTGAATCAAAGAAAAGTGAAATGGAAATCCCTTGTGTCTGTTTTTGTTTTTTTAGTTAAATTTTAATCTGATTTTTCCCATTGGCATTGCAACGTGTAAACATGTGAGAATTTCGAACGAACCACCCTATTTTTCGTTGACATATTATTTTCTCTATCTTTCAACTCTTTTTGTTTAAGATTGGTAGTCATACTGGCCTTATTTCAAGTGAGGATTGACTCATTGGTCTGTCTGTTAGTTTTATGTACTAAGTTTCCAATAATTTACTTGAAGACATGAGCTTTGCTATGTACAATTTTCTCTTCATCAGAATCCATTTCATGATTTTCAGACAATTTGTCATAAGCTTTTTTTACATTTATCTACCGAGTCCTTTTTGTTGTTTCTTGTGTTCTTTAATCCAAACTAGACAAAAACTTCGAGAAAAATACCTTTAAACACTAGAAATGAAATATTGTTTGAAATTAAATATGTCATTGAAAGAGTTGGAAACCTGCTTTACGTTTTTGGGGGTGGCAGCTTCTTTGTCAGAGAAAATTTTAGCCTTTCAGCTGGGTCGGACCGAAACTCAATTTGAAATGGACCAAAATGTTTTGTTTGGTTCTTCTTGAGCCTCATTACCTTTTTTTGTAATGCTCAAACTTATATCGTAGAATTTGTGTGTGAATATAAATTTAAAGAAATAAATACTGGCTGCGTCACTCTGTGTTGAATGGTCGTTTTAAGTTTTTTTTTCGCAATCTATCTCTAATACAAATTAATTTATTCTATGTATTATTTATCCTAAGCTTAATTTAGTATATTTTAGGTTGTTTTTCAATATTTATTGTTTTTTAATCATCTGTAGCCTTTTATGTATAGGTAGCACAGCATACCTCTTGCCAAGTCGACTCAGATAATTTTTCTACTCCTTAAAGAATAGCAAAAACTTACTATGCTTAGAAGTGCTAAGATAGTTTATTCCTTCAAAACACTATGTGCAATGTGAGTGTGATATTCCTAATTAGAGCCAACCACTTACACTTGCTTATCCAAGAGCGCCAACACAGTGTAATGCGATTAGTGTGGAGATCTCAACAAAAAATTCAAATATGACAGTGTCTTTTAAAAATGACAAATTGTTCGAAAATTTAAGGGGGTTTGATTACTATATGAATCTAAACTACAATAAAAATTTAAAGTGAAACTAACATTTTGAAGGACAGAAAACAAGCTCAAGACATTTGTCATTCAAGAAATTCGTTTTTTATCCTTACTGATGAAACTGTGTGCTGAAAAGCAGCCAAAAACGCACTTTTCAGTCAAATTATTCAGATACAACTCTTATTAAGGATTATTGTTTCCATAATATGATTAATTTTCAATCGTAAAATATAGAACTTTAGGAGACTTCAATATGATAATATACATACATATCTTAAAGTACGCTGAAAGTTTTCTTTTTAAAGAATATAATTAATTATTAATTGTAGATTAGGGAAAAAGATAAATCAGTATTTGCTAAAAAAAGTTAATTGTTGAATAATCCTATGTTTAGAGCAAATAACTCGTCTACTGTGCTGTACTTTATTTTATCTTATCGTCTCACTGTATGGTAATGATAGCATGTGGATCAACAAACGGATTTCAAAGTAATTCAAACGTATACTAAGCAAAGTAATTGTAAAGCTGTTTATAATTCTATGGAATCGAAATAGAAAATACTTCTTTTGAATAAGCCAGGTGTATTGAATGATCGCAGGGAAAACCAATTCCTGAAACCAAATGATAAACGAGTCTCGACTGAGCACAGATCAATAGTTAATTACTTCTCCCTTATTGGCCTGCTTTTTCTCAGATATCGGATTACGGGTGATGATAATTATCTGGGCTTAACATAGATTTCAAAATTAGATTTTGTTATGATAAAGAAACATTTACTTTTGAGTCAGTAATGAAGTATTACATGATGTACATGTTTCATCGTTAATGAATGAATGAATATGAGGCAATATGTTAGGTTCTCAGTAGTTATTTTAGGAATTAACATAAGAATCATGTAGTTTTTTGGCTTTTCTGTTTGTTTTGACTAGTATACTTCAATCTTTATTAAAAAACACCCAAGTTTCAATACATGAGTGTAAGTAATAAAATGTATAATCATTTTCATTTTAAAGTTAATATAGTACACCTCGGATTATCCAGACCTGATTTACTCTGACTCGTATTAAACTGGAAATATGATAACAAATATAAAAGCATTTTTAAAACCATGATTTTTTTAACATAGGTTAAAACTTGATTTTAATTTTAATTTCGTTGGTTCTGGTGGCGATATGAAATTCTGCCAAAGGGCCTTTTTATGCCAGGTATTGTTTAGGACTGATTTTAACTATTTATTTTAATTACTTTTAGGAGCCATTGTAGTATAGGGTCATAATACTGACCTCGGCTTCAGAAAATTTTGTTTCTTGAATTGTTGTTGTGGTCATAATAAGTGGTCACTCGACATGAGAATTGTTTTTTTTTTCAATCCTTCCAAAATTGCATTCTATGAACAGGGTTGTGCCATGTACAGCAAAAAAGTGACTTTTGGTCGTAACTAGTATGAGAAATAGCTTGTCCTAATCCTACATAGTTTAGAAGTTATTGAAATAGTTCAGGTATTGTGGGACACTCGGGGGTAAATGAATAATCAACGTAGAATGGACAAATAATAATTATTTGAATATGTATTGTGCACTGATGTGTTAACAGTTGTAAAGCGCCGAAATTGTGCTCCGTGTTATCCACTTGGGTGTATGCTCCTCCACAAGTGATCAGAGGTTTACCGCTCATTACATAATCCTATGTTATACAAACTTCTTTAATTAAATGCACATAATTTTAATTAAAATTTGCCTTTAATCGCCACATACTCACACATACTACAATGCACATAAATTGAGCTTTTAAATTTCCACCACACAATATTTAGTCTGTTTAATTTGTTTAAATTAAGCAGTCTAATGAACAAAACTCAAGTCCTCAACAAGTGTAATGTATCATTTACTTTTCGACGACTATCCTTACCATAAGACCTTATACTATTTTTTGTGACCATGGAAAAAAGAAACTTCGCACATAAAATCAAAGGAAATAAAAGGAGAAAAGTCTGCAAATCTGACATCAGTAATCCCTGTACACAATAAAAGCGGCCATTCAGGATTGAATCATCCACAGCGTGGCACAGATTGGGTGATCGATTGACCGGTGGCGCGGCCAGGCCCGGCGGCGGGTCGGTGAACTAACGTTGGCGGGAACGGCGGCGGTGGCGGCGAGCCGCGCAGTCTGTTGCCAACTTCGCGTCTACACACGCGCGCCCCTTATCATGCGTGGATGTGATAAGTGATAACAGTGCTGAGCCCTGTGAGCGGTATGTGCCGAGTGATAAGAGTGTGTTATCCACCTGGGTTACTCATTGTATGTGAATGCGAGAGTGCCTTTTTGTATGTTGGATATCAAAAGTTTACATGAGTATTGAAATATACATTCGTATTTATTGATATGATAACATTTTAATTCATAACTGGGTTTAGTTTTGTAAATAGGGTATAACATTTTTATTTCCCAATAACATAGGAAATATTTACATTTGCATATATACGAGTTAGCAGGGAGTTCTTTAAAACTCTCTGTGACATGTGGAAATATCAGCAACCTTCTAAAAATTCTTTGATCGCTTAATAAAAAACTAATATCATGTATATTAGTACTTCGGGCAATTAATTGTTTCTAAAATAACCAGAAGTTGAAAATATTAAGATTCTTATTAACCCTTATTTAATTTGGCTGCAAATGTCACGTTCAGACTTTTTTTGGGCGATCACTGTGTACAATATGCGTATTTATAATAATTAACTTAAAACTTAAAACTCTGAGCAAGTAAATTAGTCAGTAAAGTATTTTAATGACCTTCCCCGTTTTAGTGATTCTTAGTTTTGTTCAGAGCCAGAGCACATGTTGTCGCAATAACTATTAATTGTATTGGTTTCTTCACATCATAAATGCGTATGACTTTTTTTAATTGATTTACACGTTTCTCGCCGAAAGGTTATCTGTTTAGAGGTTATACTGCAGTACTCAAAGTTAAACTTCATAGAGTTTATCACTTAATCTGAGCAATTAGTAACGTAGTTTAGAGCAAAATACCAATTAGTATAACATGTAATAAACTATTGTTATGTAATTAGACTAGCCTTTCGAATGTGTGATTTCGTGAGAAATTTAACTTTAAGCAATACCTAAATAGGTCTAATGGTTTTCATTTGATCATTTATTTATTTATTTCCATGTACACGATGACACATTTTTTACAATTATTCCTACAGTCACGAATGTAGTAAAACAAAGTAACAGTAACGTATATGTATCAATAACGTATGATTTTGTAAGAAAATAAAGCATTCTTTGTTCCAAGAAAATAATCAAGCAAATTAATTAGTGTGGAAGCAAAAAAATATGAACATTAATATCCGTTAATACTTTCATTCAACAACAACAATAATCAGACAAAAAGTACTTAGTTAGAGCGATACAATACACGCACAAAATAAAGAATATATGATATAAATTTTTGACGAGTTATCATGCCAATTTTACAATTTCTAAAACATCATTCAGTTAAATAAAAGAAAACAGTAGGAGCATGAGAAAGTATTAAACATATAAATTTTGTCTCATGTTAAATCAATAGCTGTCAGTCAAGTTGTCGCGTCGTCTCTGAAGTGAACCGCTCGGGTGGCCAGTTGAAAGGCTATCAGCAGGCTTCACTGCTCTCTTAGGTGATTGTCTGCCAGCATGCCGTGTTGAATAGATAACATACATTGATAAAGTTATGTATTTATCATGCATAATTTATTGTTCTCAATGTTATTTAGCTGATTCGAACTAGTACAGAATAATTTGTTTTATTACTTTGGGGACATTTGCCATCAGCGATTAGTAACAGGTTCTACGACGTTTCGGGACCTGGAATCTGATCCCGTCTTCAGGTGGAAAAGGAACCATTTCTTTTGCCAAAAACTGTGCATTAAGTAGGCCCCTAGTACTTGTGGGCTTGTTCCAAAAACGATTAATAACCTCTTAATTCCAACCCTTGAGTTGCTACTATCAAATAACTAGTGAAACGTAGGATCAAGAACTATAAATGACAACTGATAGACTAAAGTCGACAGTAGACTCGACGCAGTCGTAATCTGTGACTAGGACAAAGTAATTTGTGAAATTTGTGTTTTACTAATCAGCGAAGGCAATCGTCCAAAAAAATCAAAATCAAAATATATCACCGTCACCAACAATGAATTTCAAACAAAGAATAGTACAGAATAAGTACTTGTAGGCTTCGTATTACAATTTCGCAAATAAAAAATATTAAATATTAGTTGCCTTACATAAAGTTTTGCAATGTCAGCCGAAGTAATGCCTAATAACATTTTAAGTTACTGTTATGCTGCATCAGCATAACACAAAGAATACCACAAGCGTCCATGACTGTTGATGTTTACATTCAAATTTCTTCGTTACTGGATTATTTTCTGCGTTTTCATCCTAATACAATCAAATGGTTATTCATCATAATAAAACCCTCTTCTTATACAAAGACAACATGGCAATTAGAATTCTACAGTTTTTTTTTATATTTTAGAAACGTGATGTGCCTAAAGTTTTAACGTTTCACATTATATTAACCTTCTTTATTTGTCTAGTTTTGTATGTACGAAATTTCAGCTCGCTACCTGCATAAGGAATTGGAGAATTGGTTAATAGTGAATCAGTCAACCAGTGCTTTGGCCTTTACATTGCCTTATATGTATATATTTTTTAAATTTAATTCTTAATTTGTTCAACAACTATAATAAATAAATAGTGTTCTTTTTGCTGGAAATGTTTACCAAGGCAGGGGTATAATTGACATGAAATTTGTATCCGCCCTACAACTCACTTCTCACGCTAACCCCTAACTTAAAAATTTAACACAGCAACATCCCCTTTGTGACACATCTGATTAAAGACCATAAGAAAAATACCCCCTTTGCAGGAGACCCGCATACTCAGCGAATTTCAAAAATAAATTATTGATATGTGAGAGTGGTTTGATATATGAGATGTTATTGGTATATTTATAGTTTAATGGTAATGGGAATAGTTATATATTAAGATATTGGTATGTGAGAATGTATGAATGATGTATAGAAATGTGTGATTATATGAAAGAGTGGGGGTTGAGAGTGGCTACCAGGGCCTATATTTAAGACCAATAATTGGCTAAATAATAGTGTCGGTATTAATATGAATTAAAAGAGAAAATGGCTGAGGATGCATATATAATGTAGCATTTAGCATTAGCATTATTATATAGCAAATGCATATTAGCATTTGATAGTGGAGAAAATTAATGATAGTTAATAATATATCTCTATAGATCTTGCCAAAGGTGTTCTTAATATCCACTTTTGAAGATAGAAAAAAATCACGTAATACATTATGAAAAATAAAAACAAGCCCTCTCAATGGGACTGATATTAGAGAAAATTTATAGAATAATTTCATTTAAACGTATCATGTTGGTTAAAACCATACATAGAAATAAACAGAAAATTAAGAATACAATATTCATACGATAAAAGTTTATCAAATTTGTTTAAACTCCGATCAAATGTAACTTATGGTAAGTCTATTGAAAAAGTAACTGATAGTTTTAATAAATTAAATATTTTCTCTATAATGATTCTAATAAATTAATAAAACTCATATAACAACCCAGATTCGTAAAAAAATTAATAAATGAAAATATTTATGTATATTTATGAAAAAATAAAAGTACAGTGTAATAAACCGATATGTTTAGGCTCTTCAATATGAGATTTAAGTAAAAATTACATGTACAATATGTATTATACGAAAATCTTCTAACCATAATTCCAATTTAAATATCATTTTGACGATTTAGTATACCAGTGTAAAATGTTTACATACATGTTAGAGATGGAGTGCTCTTTAAGCTTAATCACAGCGAGCGAATATTTACCTCAACATGTCTTTATTGAAGTATACTACTCGGTTGTTATATAATTTATAATTTAATACTTTATAAAATTACTTCGACTGTGTACATAATTAAAAGCATTCAACAACTAAAAAGGATTAAGGACACTGATGGAACCTCCATGGAGTTTTGCGAATCCTTTTTACAGTGTAAACTTGCCTCAGTTTACTTCATGAAACTTTTATTTCAACCTAATGGAAAAGGTTAATCGGACATAATGTTGAATGGATTTAAAACTGTATTTTTTAAATCGTAATGTAATAATTTTATTTGTAATATAATACAGTAAACCTTCTCATGTATATTATTAATATGACATTAAGAAAAATTCAATATCTCTACGTCCATTTGATTCTGTCCTCAGGAAAGAAATCTATTGAAGTTAAACAATAAAAAGGACTACTGTTTCACAAAAGTAAACTATAATTAATTAGTAAGGCTCTTGAACCTTAACATTTGTTTTCCAGAAAGATATTTTTTATTCTGTGAAATAGTTATAAATTACATTTTAGTTGTTTTATGGCGTGAAACGTGGATTCAAAATGATATTATTAGTTGGTAAAGTGTTTTTATAATGAAACAGTTCAAATTTTAAACCAATCCCAAGGATTTTTTTTATTGAAACAGTGTGTGAGTACGACCACATAAAAATCACATAAAAACGAGAATACGTTCGACCCGAGTATTAGGCAAAGACGGTCAAATTGGACTGAAACCAGCGGAAGCATTTTTTGAAGAATGCCTTTCGAACTCTTAACAAAAGGCTTGACGGTTCTCATTGTTATCGCAGGAAAAAGAAAGTTTTCGCTTCTGCATCCGTATACAAAACGGCTTCTGGGAAAGTTATAAAGGTGTAAAATTAAACATCGTTGTTCAAGCCGCGTGATTTATTTGCAAAAGAAAACTAAAAATCTGCGGGACATATTTATGCGATATCAACCTATATATATTATTAAAATGTTTATAAAATAAATTCTGTTTTACCTAAACTTTACTGTAAACAACAATAATAGATTCGTAAATGAAAGAAAATAATTAGTATTCCTTGTGTGAAAATAGGTATACTACTGAATTTTAATGACTTTAATGTTTGAGGCCTAAATAAATTGATATTGTAATGTAGAAAGCCTTCGTTATGGGTACTAAACGTAGTAAGAACTATAAATGCATACGTGGTTACTATAAAACGTTTACGGTTTAAAACTATTAAATTTATTTAAAAATAACTTACTTTTATTAGTATCAGTTTAAAATTTATATGTCAAACTAGTTATTGAAAGAATAAATACAATAAAAATTACTTTAGGTCAACCATAAAATTGTAAATTATTTAAAATAAATTTTACCCAAAAATCTTATTTAATTATTAAATAATTAGTGAATTCACTGGAGTACGTTACTAATTTATAACAGTTAAAAATCCGGGTTAAAAAAAACTTTAGCTTTTTAAACAAACTTTGAAATAATTGGGAAAAACTATCACGATGGCTAGTGATTTTCTCAAGTCTAGTTTATTAATGGTACAAAATGCAAAACTAAAATATTTGTTTTCATTTTGGAGTAATGGATTTCAAAATTCATTTCCAAGAGGCCTACGTAAAACAATTAACTTTCGTTGCATCTTATAACCGAGGTTATTTAACTCTACTTCTGAAAAATGTAAAATTGGTGCAAGATGTTTATTAACAGTTACAGGAGTACGATGCATAATTACTTAACTAAATCGGAGAAAAACTAATGTATTGAGTTGATTTTCAAACCTCCTTTTTTCTATGTGTCTCTGTGTGGTTTTGCATACCTGTCATTTTAAAGGTTTAAACGAGTATAAACTACTAGCGTGGAACTTGAATATACGTCCAGAATATTATTTTAGTAGCCTATGAATTGGCAATTTCCAAATTTGTACAGTTTTTCATTTGGGTGGTGTATGATTGAATACTAATTTTTATAAGTCGTATAAAAAAATTTTCAACTTTTGAGTTCCGTCAAATATTGTTTTATGTATTAACTATTGAATATTTTTCGTTTTTAAGTGTGAATAAACCGAAACCTGTCAAGTAATAAAACAAACTGAATATTGAATCGGTAAAAAGTAAACTTTATTTTTAATTTTGATGAAGCAACGTTTTTCTTGTTTTTCCCCAAGTTTGATAGATTTACCGACTTCATGGTGTATTAGACGGAAGTGTTTGTTACTTAAAACTAATTTTTTCTATGTTACGGTAACATATAATGTAAGCGCAGGAATTATTTATCAAATCATGGATTTCTTATAAATTTGATAAATTACTCTAACACAAAGCTAGGTTTGAAGTCATCTAATTCCGAGCAAGATTAATATTGAGTTTACACTGTTATAAGTATTCATCTTTTCGAATTTCATGATTTAAAGTATTAGGTACCATATTCTTTATCTTTTATTTTTTATTAGAAAATGTATTTCACATTATTAATCCAAAGATATTTTTCATTTTAAATGTTGTTTTTTGAATATGTCATGTATATATTTTTACTATAAAAGCATAATAAATGATCTACATAAAGATCGAACCTAAGTATTCACATTGAGAGGACTTTGTAATTCAGTGCAAATTAAATTATACAAAAAACTAAGTAAATACATTTATATAAAACACTCGCCGAATGAGGCATCTAGACCTTTGTCATCGTTGCCAAAACATTCTTTTAAATAGAGAAAATTTCATATTTTGTTTTACAGGACACTATTTGTTAAGACTTTACCAATTGTTTAAATATTAAGTGTACATTTTATTGCCTCAAGACTTACTGCAGGAAATTTAGTTGACCCACGGTGATAATACACTAGCTTACGTAAGTCTTTTTATAAGGAAACTGAAAACTAATAAAATTATGTTCCTAAAACGCTATTTATAATTCGTCAAAGAGTCGAAAGTGCTTATTTTTATACTGTTCATATACAGGCAAATGAGCAATTACTTAACACGATTATAATATTCAGTACCAAACTAAATCATTTTATAGATTAATTCTAACTATAACTTAGTCTACATGTTCACTAGGAATCGTTTAATCGGAGATAAAATAAATTTTTTAAGACGTAAACTGAATTAATAATACATTTTTATAGATTTTAGTTGAAAAGACATAGTGTCAAATCGTTAAGTTTAAAAATTTTCAGATCATCAATTTGGGAGCTTTAGATAGATGATGAGTTTAGTCTAGTGACATCCTTTCCATGACATTCTGTTTGCATCTGGATTAAAGTTTTTCTCTACGAACTCGAAAATCTAAATATAATTTCTCTCAATATAAATTAAAAAAGTATGTCTCGTTAAGGTTATTTAAATAGCCCACTTTTAAAGAGGAGTAGACATATCGTAAATGAATAGTAACGTGTAAAAATGCATGACATTAAAAGACGAAAGCACATCCAGAAAGAGAATAGAGAATAGTAGATGAAGGATATTAGCTTTGCTCAAAACCAAATTGGTAATGCGGATTTAGCCAGGCCACATAAAAGAGAGTATTCGCTACTTGATGACTGGAAATGAACTCCCGGAAAAATCTTTCCTGACACTGTTCAACAAACTTGGACATCAAGTGACCACAAATTTGCTTAGGTAATCGTAAATATTGGTTTAATTTGGATTCATAACCTTGTTTAATAAAAATCAATAACAGAACTATAGTTTAAAGTTACGTTAAAATGTGGATATTATATTTTCAGTATTAAATCAAAGAAAATATTGAGAGTTATCTGTATTTGAAAAAAATATGGTAGACAAATGAGCTTGCTATGTATATATTTTATTTTTAATTTCCCTATACAAAAATCAATAGAACTAAACGAAACCCGTTAACCATGGCCGCTGACGACGAAAGCATAAAGAATAAAAAGAGTACCTTTTATATTATAATTTACTATTATTTATACTAGTGTGGCCTTCATCTTCAAATCTACCCTTCGAGAATATATAATGTACACATAAATTTTAACGAATGGTGTTTTTTTTTTTACTGAGGGGGGTTCCAAAAAGGGACCGTGAATAGTTATCATGGTCTCGGGCTTAGGTGGCACCATGGGAACCATGGGGCTAGCTTATTGTCAGTCAGGGGAATTAAAATAAATTGAATTAAATTTTATTTAAAACTTTTAATTCTTAAATTAAATTAAATTAAATTAATTGTACTATTAGAGTTTTATATATCTACATTAAATTGGCTATGTCTAATCAAATTATTTCAATATTGCTTAATGCAAAGTAAGTATTAACTAAATAACATGATTTTTTATTTACAAATTTGTAGGTTTTAAATTGTTTTTATTCACAATCTTTTTTAATAAATCTATCAAAAACCATAGCTATGCAGCATCATATATGAAAATTATATTTAACAGGTTTGTTATTACAACAATACGCATCAAGGTAATTTAAAAATGTATCTTGTTTACCTTCAAAATTTATTGGAGTTGTTGAATCTGGCTCAGGTGGAAAGAAACTTGTCATCACAAAAACGAGCAGTTTTCCACAAGAAACACTCAACATTTTATCTTGTCCGCCTCCCCAGCCTCTAAGAATCCCTAAAAGAAAACAAAAGGAAAGGAAGATGAAACGAAAATCAGATTAGTTTGTCTGACAAAACTGTATGAAACGTGTGGAGCAATAAAATGATTGGTCGCTGTATCGATCATCCGACAAATGGTCCACGAGGGCAGGAAGCTCGCAATCTATCATTCAATTTAGGGCCAGGTGTTTAGAGAAAGATTCACGATTGGGTATAGAACAAACACACAACGTGTATACTTACTTACTTACTTAAACGGCACACGAAGAGCCGGGCTCCCCTCCTAATAAGAGGGGGATCCTTGGCAAATTACAAAACATGAATTGTTAACATATCTTATTAAAATGGAACGAAACCAGCTAAATTATTTTACTGTCAAGGCTTCTTAATTAAGTAAATGAAAAATCTTGCCAGAACACATTCATTTAGGATCAAACAATTAATATAATCATTGTCATATACATGTATTTTTTTGCTGTATGTATTTTGTTTTACATCTATTGGTCCGTTGCTGAAAATATATTGAATTAAAATGCATACCGTTAGTAACATACACTAAAAACCCAGCGTTAGTAGCATTTACAATGAAATTGTCTCTAAAGCCACTGATTATGGTCATAGCATGAATTTAAAAAGTAACCAGAACCTTTTTTAATCATTGATGGATAAATTTACTTATTTCAGTTCCCTTAAATTCTTATCAATACTAAAGCATCATTATAATTGTAATCGTAATGTTGATTGAGACGACTAAAAAACTAAAATAATAGTTATTATACTAAAATGTCACCAAAAAGAATCACCGATAAGAACTATTCAAACCACTTAATTGTTTCAACTTAAATTTATACAGAATAAACTTTTTATTACTGAAAAGTCTTGCTTTATCATGCTTGAATCTCGGATTCGTTTTGTCTCCACGGAATAGCTATTAGAGAGATTTCCAAATCAATCGGATCGTAGAGCACCGAACTGTACCTTAGTGTATTTACTGAGTTATAGTTAGTGAACAATAATTTTCAACATTGACGCAGTACAATAAAACACCAGCAATACAAGTCTAAATAACTTAGATCAGTTATAATAAATTTTATGTTAAGGATTCAAGTGGTGAAAAGTATTTTTTACTTTACTCATTTTTGAAGCCAATATAACTGTATTAAATAATAAATGGTGCATATCAAATTTTCCGTCCAGTTCATTCATGCAAAGAGGACGAGAGAAAGAACTGGACGGAAAATATGGTACGGACCATGTATTATTTTTTTACGATCATTAAGTCTTTTGTAATATTACTTAAGCATTTACTAGGTGGTTATGAAAACATTCTTTAAGCACTCTCGCATACACATACAATGTGCTGTTCAGTTTTACCAATCGCGACCGGTTTTTCATAGGTCAGCTCTATAAACATGCCTCGACTAAACCTCTCCGATGTATTCCACCCGGCAAGGAACTCTTGCGATGAAACCCAGTGATTGAAATGTGACAGTACCTCCAGAACTGTAGTAGTAGTAGAAGTTTTATACCTAGTCAGAGTAGAAGTATTTTTTTACCATTTAGAAGAGTAATTAGATCGTCAGTGTGTTTTTCTACGCTTTATACGTGTTGTGGCTAGTGATATTTTTGTAAGATTCCCGCTCCACTGTGCAGAACCGCAGAACCGTAGAACCAGATAAGGACTTTTTTTTAAAATGGCGATGGCCACTTGTAAGTTCGACGTGGAGCAAGTGCGGCGGGAGATCCTGCTGGGGGGGAGGGGGCGGCGGGCGTGCAGCGAGCAGGAGCCCCCGCCGGGGACCTCCCACCTGTGGGGCTCGGGGCGGCGGAGTCCCTGGTGCAAGAAGAGGACCTCGGCGCCCCAGATGGGCGCCAACCAGGGGCGCACCGCCCTCGTGCTGCGGAGTCGGAGGTCCTGGCCCGTCGCTCCTCAGCGATACAGAAGGTCAGTTGTGTTCTTGACATATTACACAGAAACATATGTTTTTGAGCTTTTTTCTTTGTTGGAAAGTTACTCTGCCATAACTGCACGGTAAATTTACGGTGCTGTGCACAGTAAATTTACCGTGCACTAGGAAACGTTGATAACTGAAGCAAAGAATCAAAACAACCAGCTGATTGCAGCAAACTGACATTTAATGCATGTTTCTTAATAGGTTATTTTAGAGGAATGTAGTGGCAGCACTGGAAACAGTAGCGAATAACAAATCTTTTAAATTGCAGGCTAGGTTTGAAGAAGTGAGAGACGTAGTGGTTTGAGCAAAGAGTATGTTATGATTAAATATATTTTTCTGAGTAGGATGATGAAAATTATCGTACGTCACACGCCCGGTAAGGTTTACCGTACTCGCATGAAAATCCCGCACTCGCCACTGCTCGCACGGGAACTATGCTCGTCCGGTAAAATAGTAATTACCGGTTTAGAAACGTAATATACTATTATACAAATTGTTACTTATCTTTGTAATTTACAAAGTATAAACTGTTTAGATAAATTAGCACGTAAGCATCTGCCTTGTATTAAGATCGGGCAAGGAGATTGAACTAATTATTTACCTCAGATGTAATACATTCATCATATTTTTCGGTTTACTAACCAGTTACGACCAGCGTTTGTTCAATGTTTAATCACCTACTCCTCTATAAATTAACTTTTGTACTTTCTAGTTGACAATCTTCCTTTGGTATCAGCGACGCCCTCTGCGAACGATTTACCACAATGTCGTATCTTCCTAGGAATCAGCCCTCATGAGCTTTTATGGTGTGCTACTTCAATATGTCGAGTGAAAGTGAATCTTACATCAGATAACGGTTTTAAATTTTAAAACAAACCGAAATATCTACATCTTACACCGTAACTTTTCTCTTTCTCAAAGCCTGAAAGTTTACCATATGCCGTTGACAATCCTTCTCAACTTTGGGGTTTCACGTTCAAAATGTTGGTCACCACCACCTGGGACGCTGAATCTTATATAACTTATACCAAAATTTCCCTAAAATCCCATAATATCCTATAATAACCCAGCAAAATCCTTACTAATCTTGAAATAAATATTAAAAAAAAAATTGTGGCTAAAATCTTCTATCTGACCACTTATTAGACTTGAATGGAAACACTACTTTACAAGCGTTCGATGTAAAAAGTATTACTAAAGTACATTTTTTATTATTTTTTGAGGAGGGTGGCAGCCTCTTTTTATCTTGCATTTGCCCCCCCCCCATCCTACATGGGCTTTAGGCTTGTGCGTGGATGTTATCAAGCAAAGCTAGGATTGAGCCAGTACAGTACAAGGATGAACAGTGCTGCTAAAAGTATGCGACAACGTCGGGGCTCGATCCTGTGAAATTCTCAGCCACAGTTCCTAATTTGTTAAATTTTCCCTCTCTTAAAAAAAATTAATGTGAATAACTTATTCAAACAATTACAACTATGTTTACCCATAATTTTATTAAATATATGCACTTATAAAACTTTATCCTCTACCAGAGGAATAATAAACCTGTTTAACATATTTCAAAAGTAACAATGACATAAAAAGTTAAAACATCTAGACAGTAAAATGTATTAAAGAATCATACTTTTGCATACTTGGCTGATAAAGAAATTTTTAATCGTAACAAAATTATAAACTAAAGTACCTAAGGGACTTTTATGAAAAATGTCTAATGATATTGAGGTTAACTACTAAACAATAACACGAAATGTCATTGTAATTTTTAAAACTAAACTATTGATAAGTATAGAGAGGGTCGCAATGAAATATTTTACAAGAAAGGTGCGGTTGGCAGTTTTGAGAGAGGAAGGTGTTATAAGGTTATCAGCAAAATTCCATAATAGACTGCTGGCATTCCATAGCAGCCACTGATCAATAAGGAATTTAATGTAGCGACCAATGGGAGCCCTAATATGGAAGTGAACACTTTCGTGATTCATTCTGAAATAAAACGCACCAATGGCTTTTAATAATGGTTGCGGTTTGTTTAGTTAAATAAAATTTTCAATTAAATATTTTTATGCCTCTCACTTTTAAACAGTCAAAGTTTGTTCAGTTTTATTAAAAATATTTAAAAAATTTAATTCTTATACAGTTAGTGTGGGGATATTAAATAACAGTTACTTGATAATGAAATAAATCCTTAAAACTTGGGATATGATTAATCACAGCAAATTCAAGTTTTATAGCAGTGAGAATCAACTCAACAAAGTAGTATTTATTCCGCGGTTCTTATTAAAGCCACTCTTCAATAAGAGGCAAACTATAAGTGAAAAGACTTTTGGCTATCACAATTATGGTCTAATTGTTTTAAGTAGAGAAATCCTTTGCATAAATTTTAGTTTCTAGGACTAAGTGACAGATTATTAATGGCGTTCAATTTAGTATAAACTTAATTTTAAGGGTAAGATACTAGTATTCAACTATTTGAAGATAAATTAGAATTCCGACAGTAATTTCAATCAGCCTGTTTAAACGATCCCCCGGTTATTTAATTATTTATGTACTAAATATTTTAGCTGTTTTCGAATCCAATTTTAATGTAAATAAAGGGCTAATTTCTTCATCAGCGTCACTTTATACCGTATTAGTTGTAACCGAAGTTTAGAGGTAAAAAGGATCAATGTGCGTAACCTAAGAAATTGAACAACCAAGAGGATTGTCAGACAGCACAACACTGTGCCAAGTCAACAAGGATTAATCCCGTTTGCGGGATCGGTGACCTACTTAGTGAGGATGTAAACCTATTCATATAGAATCCGATACACTCATTACTTTTCTCTCGAAATGAAGCAGTCACTGACAAAGTAATAAATCATTGATTGAACACAACCCTCTCTTTGATTTCCATTGAAATGCAAATTCTTTGCCACTGTTTGGTTCACTGTTGATAAAAAATCTTAAAGCTTAACTTACAATATACCAAATTATCCTAACTTAAATCCACGAACATGGATTGATTTTTTGATGGTTAAGGTTTAAATCAATTTTATATCATCTTTAGATATGAATAATATTAAAATACTAAACACCAATTTTATTATTTACTTCCTAGCCTTGCCTATTACTTTATTTACTTTGATACTTTTACTTTTATTATTTTTATTTTTACCTTTTTTAATTTTATTAGCCTAGCTTTATTCATAAGTTTGACCGAAGGAACAGAGTGTCCTTTTCATGAAAAATGTATATTTCTTAAAAATTTTCTCAAGTAGCCGAGATCTCGTTTTAGATACCTATTGATTACAGTTTTGATCATAAGTTTTCTAAAAACTAAAAATACAAGGTTCTTCTTTTTACTATGATTATTTTTGCTGAAACCTCGCATTGTCCCACTAAAGCCCTTCCGCGACCCACACTTTGGGGACCGCTGGGTCAATAAACCAAATAAAATGTTTTTGTGAAGGCAATTTTAGCGTTGTGAATTTGTAGGCTGTACACATGTATCATACGGACATTAACATTTTAATTAATATCGCACTTTAATTCATCAAAAATTACTTGTATTATTTCCTGGAAAGATTTAAGCGAAGTAATAGTTGGCTCTTTATAAAGTTAAGAAAGTTACTGTACGTCACAGCGACAGGGACAAAACATTTAAAAGACCTGATTTCAATGAGAACTTTATGGTAGAAATACTATATTCTTTAAACCTTAGCTCTACTTTGCAAATGAGTTTCTTGTAAATGTTTTCAATAAAATGTTATAAAATATGTTTGATTTTATTTATTGTTTAAGAAGAAGGGCTAAAGGTTTATTTTGTGAAGTTTACAGTTTTATATAAGTTCTACAAACAAAGATCACGCTTGGGACCTTTAAGTAGCCCTTAAGAAAGTACTTAAGTTTCAAAAAATATGTCTATTGGTAAGATATACACACAAAAAATGGAAATAAGTGTTTACTGAAAGTTCCAAAATATATTTTTATTTTCGTCACGTTCTATAAACCTTTTCTTCATCTAAAGGCTTATGAAATAAAATGTTCGTTAACGCGAAAATGAAGCCTGCATAGGCTTAACGTTGGCATGTCAGCCTTTGAGAACAAAGGGACAAGTTTTTCTCAGAAATTATATGCCACTCCAAGTGTAAGTGTCATTAGGTAGCAGGATAAAAAGCATGGAACAACTATATAAGATGGTCAGTTCAATGATATTGCGTTTACGTTTGTTTATACGCCTTTCATTTAGGATATTAAAATAAAAATATGAATCTACAACTTCTGAGCTACATAAGAATAATGTATGCAGATTTACCATGTTAATGTCATTCATATATAATTTATATTCCTGCTGTCACAATGATATTCTTTGTTTACATTCTAGTTTTAATAACATTTTTGCAATCACATTTTTAAAACAACCATGTTTTATTTCCTATGTACTTTTATTATGTTGTGTGTTGTTATATTTACTGACAATATGTTTACAACATATTGTCAGTTATAGTGTGTCAGAGAAAAGTAATCACGAATTAAAATGTTGAAGATCCTTGAAGGAGCTTACTTTAA
This sequence comes from Flexamia atlantica, assembly GCA_035578135.1. Classification (NCBI taxonomy): domain Eukaryota; kingdom Metazoa; phylum Arthropoda; class Insecta; order Hemiptera; family Cicadellidae; genus Flexamia; species Flexamia atlantica. The sequence continues at coordinate 936,285 of JAQJVK010000042.1, read as the reverse complement.
CTACTATTTTTATTTCTTCCAACATTTCATAACGTAAATTTATTTTAGACCCAGGAATACAATGTGAGGGTGCAGAGTCGGTGAAATGGCATATTATGAGGAATGATTCAAAAAAATTAGAAAACATGGTTTCCAAGGATTTTGGATTCTACAAGTGATTCTAACTGATACAGTTGGAATACTGGAATACTGATACAGTTCTACAGTTGGATTCCAACTGATTCTACAAGTTTAGTAATTTCGAGTTTATATACCGTTGTATATACCGTGCAACATGTCAACTGATTCTACTAAATTAAAGTCTGATTTAAAATGACAAATGCAGGTGGACTAATGAAAATAAATAAAAAGCCAACATTGTTTTAGATTACACCCGAATGTCAGCTGTTAGAGGGTAATTATTTTACCCCAGGGTAACCGGACTGTCAGAACTACCGTGTTAACGAATGCAACGTTTGTTAACCTCTCCTGTACTAAAGTTCATATTTAAGTATAATTGTTGCAATGGATTAATATAAATCATTATACCTTTTGCTTCACTTATTCATTTATTAATGCTATGTTTTTTACTACTGCGTTTCGATTGGATTGCTGTTACATACGGTTTATTCAAGTGGTCGAACTCCATCAAGGCATGCCATCAAAACAGTGATGGAGCCCTAACTACGTTGGAGCTGTAAATCCGATTCAACCCAACTAGTTAGTCTGTAGAGTGCTTCTTAACAGCTTTGTTGGTTCTGAAAAGAAATTTCACACGGGGCGTTATACTACCTACTATAAATGTTTACATGCACAACATTGGGCTAAAGCCCAACCAAAAAATAATTTTTAACTAAACAGTCAGCTTCTTATTGAGTCGGTTGGATGAGTGATGCATTATTGGCCCTCAGGGCCCGGGATCGATCCCCACCCACTTGAGTCATAACGATTAACGTCCTGGATAATATAACGTTGGTGTACCTATAAAAATTGGAGGCCTCATACCTGAAAAGAGACGTCCGTATGTGTGCGCTATTCCTCTTGTAATATTTCCTCCATTGATATTTTATTAATACTGGCGATTAAACAAGGAATATGCGTAAAATTAAGGACAATTAAATGTAAGGTATTCAAAGTTAACGGTGTGGAAAGAATCATGGTTAGACATGCTGTTAAAACTCCCTCCGTTAGCAAATAGAATACCGTTATAATTACCAAACCCATTTGGAAAACACCGGACAGTTATTTTGATGGGCAAAATAAATTTTTAGCTCTAGTTAATGATAAGACCGTTTTTTGTTAGATTTTGCATATAAATTCCGATCTAGATACAAATAATTACTTATCACGCTATATGCAGTATAAACAATCAGATAAATCCTCGTGTCTAATTATATGATAAATGTAGGTTTTTTAAGCGTAAAAGAATATTCTGTGATATAAATAAGACTCATTAAGATTTATCGGATTATATGAATTCGCCTATATAATTTTAAAAATTGAATTCCAGGCCACAGGAGGGATAAACTTTGGGGGTCAATGAATATATTAACTATGGAAGGTTATGGGTCTAGAGTGGCATGCCACCATGAGGATACAACTGATATCTCAAACTATTTGGTTCAGTTTACGAGGTTATGACACTAAATCTTATTAATTGTGGAGAGTAAATCAGTTATTAAATAGTATTTAATGCCCTCGCAGTATAGCAAATAAATACTATAAAAATCCAGACATATGAAAAAGTTTGTAGTAAAGAAATGTGGTTAAAAAAAGGTAGGTTAAAAATGTTCATGTGTTAGACTTGGTAAAGAAAGAGCACGAACCAATGACTGGAAAAATCGTGAATTGCTTAATTATTAATAAAATTCAATCATATTTTAACAAAATAAATTTCCCAAAATATTTAATAGCAAAGTGAAGGATTTTAGTAAAAGAATAAATCACTTTTCACATATTAAAAACTCTTATTAACTGATAAAACTGAAAAATACGTTATAAAAACTCGAAATTACCCACTGGAAACACATTTACTCTTATAGCACAAGCTGTTTTCTTCGACAACCCATTAGTAAGAAATTATTCCACGTTTTGCTATTGCATTTACGACCGTGCTTTAAAGGGTTTAAATTGGATTCCTACATGGGGGTTTAGTAATATAATCTTGCCAAGCCAAGAGTTTTATTATGCCACTTTGGAAATTAATTATTCTCTTATGAATAGTGCTTTTAAAATAATTTAATCTACAAAAATAATTTAATTATATGGAAAAAGGGATGAAATCTAATTAATGAATATAAGTAAATTTGTAATTTAGACGGACTGTAACATTCAAACACAATTACTCACACATACGTGATTGGGCAAGCTCACACACGGACATACTATCACATACTCACACATGCATGCAGCCCATAGCACAAACACACGCAAGTTCACAAACACACATACCATCACATACTCGCAAATGAATGTACCCCATACCACAAGCAAACTCACACACGCACACACTATCATAAACTCACATATGCTCGTAACCCATAGCACAGCACAAGGAAGCTCACACACGCACATACTATCGCCTACTCACACATGCGTACACCCCATTTCACAAGCAAACTCACACATGCCCCATGCAAAGAACTATACTACTGGAACGCGCGCTGGGCCTACAGAGCGAGCCGGAATCCGCGGTTGCGTCGGGGGCCTGCAGGCGCCAGGGCGGGGCAGGTACACAGGCCGCGCCAAGGCTCAGGCATTACGATAATGCTGTTGCAGCCTATTGCAGCACTTTAAACGCCTTGTAAACTCTGAAATACTGTATTGTCATATTTCAAAATGAATGTGTTGCTAACGTTTGATAATTGTTTTAACCAATTATATTTCATATTGATTATTTTAATGCAGAATATTATGACTTATTATAAGATGTTACTGGTAAATTTTACATTTTCTTGAAAATTAGGACTAAAATGTCTAAATATGTATTAGGTAAGATAAAATAATTTTTAAATTTAAAATGTACTTTATTTTAAGACAAGTTTTACAGCGTATTTCACAAGCATCAGTTGCTTAATCTACAAGTTAGAAAAAAAATTAACACTGTCAACCTTTGCCTTAAACTCAACTTAGATTTGTTTGTGATTTCAAAAGTTTCCCGTTTGGCAATGTGATGTGATATAATTAAAAAAAAATTAGCTACGGATTTGATCAACAATAATTTGTGGCTTCCATGGAATTCGTCATTGCTTAAGTGATTTTTAAAAATAACGCCTGTGAAATTGTTACATATTCTCAAGGTTAAATCGTTGGTGGTAGCCTTTTTTCAGTTAGCTTGAGTAAATCGATAAAACGTCGTTAGTCGTTTGCATATTAACGATTTTGAAAACACCATAATGTGCCGTAATTACTTTGCCTTTTGGTTTAAAATCTGTAAACCTCGTGTGTGATCTAAGGTCATCATCACTTGTATGGAGTAATGAACTACATTCGCGGACGCGCTATCTTCTTGCTCCGTTTTAGCACCCGCCCGGGTACAAATAAAATAAAAAATTCCAAATAAGGCATTAAATTAAAGATCTGAATCTCACAATCACTATGGTACCAATCATAAATGGTTCAGAGGCAGTTTTCACATCGTAACAATCGATAACCTAGAAGCTTGTCCTAACATTCCTTAGTTACTGCAACCACGGAATAAACTTGTAACGTTCCTACAATGTGCAAACTGTCTCTAAAACATATTTATATTTGGTACCATTGTAATTGTGAGATTCATACCTTTAATTTGATACTATAATTGTGTTTTTTTAGTTTACATTGTTTTTGTAAACATCAGTTTAGATTTGACTTTGTTTTTATCCTGGCGCAGCACGGATAAATTCTTTCACAAAAACTAAGTTAATAACCAAACTACGGCTACCATTTTTTTCAAAAAATATTATTTAAGAAATTCAATTCCTTAGCAACAATATCCACCGTTTTTTATTTTACCTGACCAAAAAACACAAAAAGTAGCAGCCGACTACTTTTTTCGTGTCAAGTTTTAAAGTTGAATAAAAACTTCTGACGTTTTCTCATGTTTTAAATTAGACAAAAAATTATTTTTGAAATATAATTGATACTATTACCTTTCAAAACTAAAGGACTCCTCACATGCAAAATTTCAACCTTTTATCTCAGTGCTAAGTGGTATAAACTTCGAGTTAAGGCGAGAAGGCGGGAAGTCAAAGCAGCATATCTACGATGGACGCGCCAGCTTCGTGCCCTTCTTCAGCCCGCGCGTCCCTGGATGCAATCGAAACACACCGCTGCATGCGCCCGGAATCTACAACACGCGGCTTATGGGCAGCGCGCGTTCCAGTAGTATAGTTCTTTGGCCCCATGTCACCCCATGTGTACCCCATGTCAGAAGCAAGCTCACACCCGCACACACAATCACATACTCACACACGCATGTACCCCACTTCACAAGCGAGCTTACTCACGCACACACTATCACTATTTCTTATCAACACCTCACGCAATGCCTCACAGTGATCATACTAGACTTTTTCATAGATGGCCTTTAATACTACGTATGCACACTAAACATTTGTCCTAAGCACCTTCTTTAGCATGACAAACTGCATAGGTGCGTATATTCACAAAATTACAATAAATAAATAAAATTATAGGGCAATTTAATACATAATAATTCACATATTTTAGATCAAAGTTTCTGAACTAATTGGATTACACTAATATTCTGGATACTGAATAACTTTCTTAGGCTCTGCAGCTCGATTTATTGCAGTTAACGTGGTTTTTATGATTGGACGGAGAGACGATATTGAAATTTGCGTTGATATTTCTGTGACGATAAAACATTGATAATTTTTCTTAGAATTTTCCTTTGAGACGGTAATTTTTGGCCGAAACCCCCTGCACTTCTTCGAAATTTAAAACATCTATTCCGTCTTTGTTTCACTACATTTAGTTTTTAATGATATTACCAAGCTATTACTGTGAAGTTGGTTAAGTCTATTGGTATAGTCAGGCATAAATGTATGAAAAAACTTGAGCAAGCAGGAGTTGAAATATGGCTATTTTGGCAAGCTGCGTTTCAATTAATATCGCAAAACAAAGTAAAAGGAGGATTAATGTTTGTTGAAAACTCCATACACACCTTAGAAGAAACAAATGTACATGTTAGTTCAAAATATATTGTATCTGACAGTTTTACACTCCATAAATTCTTTCAAGAAACATAAATCTTAACTCCCAGGCCTTGGTTATGAATACGCATAAAATCACGCTTTATTACACAAACCGTTAATACAGATAAACTCAGTTTTAATACTATTTATCAAACCTGTCTTAGTTACAATATTGTGTTGGTTCATATTAAATATAAATGAATCAATACAATCCAATAACATCAAAGCTCATTTAGCATGATTTGTGAGTTAATACATTATGCATTAGGATATTAAAGACTACAATTTCCGATAAGACCGAGATTAGTCTTTAGATGGTAAGGATTTAAAAGGTTTTATTTGATAACCCCTGCAGGAGCAAAGGAGCTTAACACTATGGCAGGTCTAAACGCGTTCGTCTGTAAATGTGTTCAGTGACAATATAATTTTACATTTTATAATCGTAATTAAATATTATTGACTTTTAACTTCAGAAGGGTTCTGTGCAAAGCCCATACATGGCGTAATTGCCATACATGGTGATCTATATCATTACTCAATATAGTATACTTTTTTTCTTTGATATCAGATGGAACTTAACTAAACTCATTAACATTTAATATAACGTATAGCAAATGAAAACCATTAACATATAAAATATTAACATAATATCCGGTCTTTGTTCTTAACTAAAAGAGCTGTCAATGAATCAATTCTAAACTATTATTCATTTCCTTGAAAATATTTTTAGTTTGTGTCTTACACTAGATCACGCCAAGTAAATTGTTTGTTAACATGTTCGTCTCTCGATAGCCCCCAGTAGATATCTATTTGAATATTTCAAACTGAATATTCGATGTTTGGCAGACAGTAAAATTTAAACTCAGACATAGAGTCGATGAGTACTTTAAATTTCTCAAGTTCTTACTGACACATTAGATATAAATGTTTTTATCATTTATTTATGTCAGTGCAAAAACGTCTTTAAGGCGATAAATACATTTATCCTACGTAAAAAGCTTTAAAATCTCACCTAAAATAAAAATATAAACCTCTATCAAGTGAACCCTCATTTTAAAGTGTTTGTCAAAGGAAATACAATGGTGCACACCGTAGGATCAATGCATCTGCAACCGTAGGATTTTGGCGCACACTGTCAAACCCCTAACAAAATGCTGGTCAATTCAAAATTTGAGATGATCACACCAGATTACGTGTGTAATTTCCCTGGGTTAAAGTTGGAAAATCAAACTCAGACTTCCACTATAAGATAGAAAATTTGACTCTTTTGTTAAAGTCATAACGTTAGCTCTGCCCCAAAAATGGGATATTTTGGGGGTGGCCTCAAATTTTCAAATGTAAACCCATAATATTAAGTGACCCCTCAATCCGAAGGGTTCGCAAAGAGAAATAACAGGACATAAATCCGAGGTCGATATTACATATCTAACCAGAATGGCAGGCATTTAAATTCTTAAATCGGTAAAATGTATGCTTTTTTACCTATCCAAATGCTTGTTCGCCCGCCATTTAGGTTTAAGATGTCATATCGAACTCTAGTTTGCACCATTTTATTTCTTTTGACCAACATTTTAAAATGAAGGGCCACTAGATAGGGGTTCAATTTAGAAAATTCGGGTCGTCCCAAAAATACCCCGTTTGGGGGCAGAGCCAAAGTTGTGAAACTGACAAAATAGTCCAATCCTCTACCTTATAAAGGAGGTCTGGGTTTGATATTCCAACTTAAACCCGTTTGTAAGGTATAATTGGGTATCCACACTTAAACAAGTGTGCACATGTCAAATTTTTTTAATGGTCGCTATTCTGGTTAGGAATGTGATATTGATCTCCGTCTTGTCCCATTTTATTTCTAAAAAAAAACCTTTAAATTTGAGGGGTCACTTGATACTGGTTTACATTTAATTATTTTGTGTTCCCCCAAAATGCCCCATATTGGGGGTGGGGGAAAAATTAGACCCTCATTAAAAGCGCAGTCTTAGCGAATTTCCCCTATAGGGAAGAAGCTGTTACCATAGGTCACGTGGTAAGACCTAAGCCCGAGACCATCATAACTTTCTGTTTTGAGGTCCCCAGGTGCCAAAAACACCATTCATTAATTTTCGTAAATATATATGTCTTTATGTACGATGACTCGCGTAAAAATGGTCCAATCTTGATGACATTTGGCACGAACATGTAAAGTAAAAAATTACTCGAACGAGTTCGAAAATAAGCCTGATCGGGTCACCTGATAGCGGGGGGGGGGTACAGGGGAATAAACCCCCCCAAAAATGGGGGTTTTACATAGAAAAATAAAAATTATAAAATTCTTGTTTGGACCATTGAATTTAGCTTAAAAAAATATCTTTGTATTTTTTATTTGTTGCTCTATGTCAATGGTAACTGAGATATCGCTAGTGGTAAACACACTACATTGTCCCAATGTTAACCTTATGGTAAATAAATAAAATTCTATATCCCGCTAATTGCTCAACGTATCTGAATAAAACTTGGTATATGGCTTCATCTAGTTGACATCTACTGGATTATTGCAAACAGTGTCTAAATTTCAAACTTCCATAGCAGAAATCCTGCACACTCATTTCCAATTTTATTATGATGGAGGGCATGTTTGTAGGTTCGTTTCAGGATTTAAGTTTATTTAAATGGATTTTAGGTTCCGTCTAAATGAATTCTCTAAGCATTAGAAATTCGCTCTGTATGCACATCTGCTGCAACGGGGATATTTCATGTTGTGATGATAGGCCGAGATTTGTTTTACTACTATGATGCGAAAAAAATTAAGTGGGGGTATCCACACTTTTACCTAACCCTTTACGTGTGAAAGTAATGGTCCTCAAAAACGACGATGACTGTTATTGACCACTAAAAGAAGGAAAATTGGGTTACGAAAACAAGACCATCAATTTATGTAGAGAGCTTGGAACCAACGGAATGAATTCCTCACAATATTGGATAAATCATTGTTTTGCTTGATCGCCTTTTGCACAGCAAAAGATCCATACATACATTTTTTTGTGATTGACAGTAATAACTTGAAGGTTGTGTAAATGTTTTGATGCAAAACTTACTAGTGTACACATTTGTTGACAATAGCTGTTATCAACGATTAAATTTTGTGTTGAGGTCAGATGTCTTGAAAACCCCGGTAAAACATGAAGCTTGAAGTAAGTTTGCACTTGTAACTAATTACATGCTAAACGGTTTATCCTTGGGAGGTGGGGTGGAGGGGAATCGCAGGATTAAGTCATCCTATGTGACATACGAGGTAAGATAAGCCCAATCCCTCAATCAATGTTTACACGTTTATAACTATCGTATTATAATATTACTGACATGTAACAAACAATAATATATTGAAAAAAAAATTTAGTGTTTGTGAAACATTTTTGACTGTATATAAACGTCCTTTGTTATGATAAGGCAACTTTTTATTAAACGCATGTTTATAATGCTAAAGGGGAAGTCAGGAAACTGAGGGCAAAATTCCAATAACATTGACCTAAGTGTGAAACGTACAGAAATTACGGTGTTGCCTACATTTTCTTTTAAACTACGTGTACAATAATTCAAAATGCTAGAACAATATGCTTATTAAAGTTTTATTAAATCTATTGAATTCAACTGCAGGATTGTTGTGCCTTTTTTTCTTTGCCCTCATTCAGCTAGTAATGCAAACTTTTGTAATGTAATATTTCCCACACCCTCTGCAACTACATATAAAATCGAGTGATTAAGGTTACGGTTTTCTAGACGCATAAAATAAGCGCACTGCTATGCACCCTTCTTTTATGGAGGACCGTGTGTGGCTTCAAACAGCATATCTAGGGCGCGAGCATCAAATCGTTGTCTGCTTCCAGAGCAGTCAAATCTGAGATGCACTGCGTAACAGACATGTCGTGTGTGCCTTAAAAGTTGGAGGAACTCATTTTACCATTGACCGTGTGAATTCTTCGCAGGTTAGGAAACCACTGGCCGGTGGGTGCGTTTTTTTACCTCGATAAAAGCCATCTAATATACGTCTAGGAAAACATAATCTTAGTTTATTAAATTTTCTAAATCAAATTTTTTTAGCAATCTATTCGCATTTGGCTTTCCTAATAATTTCTTCAGTTTGTTCACAATGAAACGGGATAGTATTTAAATACCCCCGTTGCAGAAAACCTACATTATACGCATTCGATTTCAAAGCGTAAAAAACATATCACAATCCAAAATAGGGAGAAATTACATGTTTTTGCAATCTCCATAAGCATAAAATGGGAAATGAGTATACAGGATTGCTGCAGCTGGTATGTTAAAATAAGTAAGTTTTATTTCAATATTTGGTAGACTTGAAGGAAGGAAAAGAAGCCATACACCAAGTTTTATCGAATTGTGTTAAGAAATGAGGAATCGAATTCAGCAGACCTTGAATTCGGCATGTGCTACTATTTTTAATTTTCATTCAACGATTCTCACAGACAACAGTTTTGCAAAATTCCTTTCAAGACTAGGGCATTTAAATCATAAGCAGCTGTTAGTTGTGTTTTTTTATTGTGGTTCTGTCTATGTATTTTAAGAACAATATACGTGTTTTCGTACATCAAGCTTTACGTTTTAATTAAAAGTTAATTTTAATATAGGAGACTGATTTTTAAAAACCAAAAATAATAATAATAATAATAGTGGAAAAATGGATACGTAATTAAAGAAAGATAAAAAATATGAAGCGATCAAATGAAACAAAGTTGCATTTTTCCATTTTAGCAATTGACGTACTTAAAGGAACTTAATACACACGCTTACACGAAATATCAAAATTAAACAAATTTATGAATTTCCATTGAGATTTATATAGGTTAACCAGTCAAAACTAATAAGCCGAAACTGATAATTTCGATTTATTGATGAATTGTTAAAATACGAAACGTAATAACAGAATGGAATTGGTCCTAACCACATCGCACTCTAGCATCAATGAACCTCTAACAAAACCACGCGTTAACCACAAACGTGCTACAATTGATTTCATGTGGTGTTAGATGAACCAATGAAATCCCTAATTTATCTTTGTTCTACAATTAATATTTATTTATGGAAAACCTATACGGCTAGAAAAAATATGAAAATTAGGAGTAAAAGTTGCTGCTGTGTTTAATTTTTTAATCTGCATAAGTTCAATATGGGAATGGTTTATTAATGAAAAACTTGTCTTTTTACCCTTTCATCTTAGACTCCCCCCCTGCGCTTGCTCGGGATCATGCAGATTATACCTAACTACTACATATATGTTTGTAAAATCCCAACTTTGCCGGCATTTATTAAGATGAGGATAAGCAGGATAGTTGCATTATAATTAATTTGTAACTAATTATTGTACCATGCGACTCCATGAGAAACTTAGACAGTTGAAGGCATTTTTCGGTATTAATGAAAATTCTGTTATTGATAATACTTTTTTGTTCTATTTCTACGCCAGTGGCTTTTTTTTAGTTTTCAATTGGAACGCACCAAACCCTGTAATCTGCAAATATTCACATAAAATGCCAATGACTATGATTTTCCACAACAATAATGAAGAAAAGGTGCGAATTGAGCATAGTAAATACTTATAATATTTTTAAACAATTATTTTAATGTTATACAGTATAGATTATTTCCAGTCTAAATACTTTATAAAGTAGTGTTCATCTTAAATACATTGCATAGTAGAACTTACAATTGAATTAAAAATAGCAATAAATTTCCAATATTGTATTTTTATGTCACATTATAACGTTTTTTTATTCGTTACAAATGATCTACGGTGAATGTTAAGGAGGCAATCATCCTTTAAAAGGCAGTAAAATTAAGTCAATGCTTTTTGATTTACTGTATACATATCTCTAAGGAATTTTAGTCAAGGCACTGCAATGTTATCCGACTACACACCTGAAGTGCAATGTTAACTTAATGCGTTTATCTCTATCAGAACATACTGACGATTTCACCATTCTCAACAACGTTGTTGCTAATTAACGTGTGACACATAATGAAGTATAAAATAAATATGCATTGATTAGTTACAAAACCTTTATAGTAGCTATATAATTTTTTTCGTTAGATTATTGGTATATTTCATATATTACAAATTTAAAACATCACAAAGAAATAATGGATATTAAATAGCTTTATTATAACCACAGGCAAATTTGGATATTTAAGCCAAGCTTTGACATGATAACAATCTGTCAAACAATGAATCAAAAATTTATAATTTTGAAAAGCTACATTATCCTAGGAGACAAGAAAAAGTTTACTTCCTTCTCACATATCAATTCAAGGGCTTCATGATATACCCCCGTTGCAGCAGACCTGTAGGCTCAGAGAATTTCAAACTCAAAAATAAGACGTAGCCTCATATCAAGTAAAATTAACGTACGTGTGTATGTGTAGATACACATGCAGAATAATATCCACTGATAATATTATGGGATCTAAGTATGCAGGTTTGTCACAACATAAATGTAGAAATTCGGATCTCAAGTTAAAAATTAAATATATCCACACAATATGAACACACATAAAAAGATTAAATTATGTTGAAAAATAAACGCGCCATCTGATTTCATTTATTTCCCATAAGGTTAATATTGGGGAAGTGAATACGCAGGTTTGCCGCTTCAGAAATATATAGAGTGTTTAAAATAATACTTTTAATTCCACATTTGCACTTATCGTGTAGTTTTTGAACAAATATCAACAAATTTGTTATATCTAAGTCGTGTAGTTCCTCTTTATAGCTATCCAACTAATAGCCAACTTTATGTCCGAGCCATGTAATTTCAAATTTTATTTTATTTGATGGATTTAAAAAATTATAAGAGACGTGGCTCCTTTATGAACTCCCGAATGTTTATTTACAGGTAGTTTGTCTTTAATATTTTAAAATATTTATTGACCCATTTGGGCTGACTTAGAGTAAACATCTCAACATTTGTGTAACTGTATATTTTACTGTGATTGGTGATAGAAAGATATATGGTGATTTGTGATATAACAGACTATTGTCGAGACATGACAACCAAACATCATGCCAAAGGTAACAAGGTACCGGTAAGAGCAAGCAATCTTTTGCTGAGAATAATTGATTATGACCTACTTCCATGATATCAGTGTAGCTGCTTTACCGCCGCAGACACCTACAGTCTCTTAATTAATTATAGCGTGTAAACGTGGCTCAGTTTGAACGTCAGAAGATTAACGTTTCTATAGACACCTTTAAATCAAGATAAATAATTAATCACTACTTATTTTACATTATTAGTTAAATTTTTCAATTAAAGATTTGAGCTTTTACAGCAGTTATTGGATTTATTTATTTTTTTATTTTTCATTCGATCACTAACAAAAATAATTACAATTTTATAATAACGAGGGAAATTTCATTCAATCATTTGATATTCAATGACTCGAAAATGAAGGTTCGCTTTATTGGCTTCCTAATAGCAAAAAATAATATGAGATTATTCATAGACTGCAACATTGAAGCGTGATGAACTTCAAATATCGGTTTAAAAGGAAAAAAGTTAAATATGGAAATGTCTACTTTCTTGTTTTAAAAGAGACCAATGGGAGTTACACAACAAAGCATTTTATTACGATTTCATCAAATATAATTATTAAAAAAAATGTTTATTTGTTTTAAATTTACCATTATTGATATTTATTAATAACGAGTATATGTAGTGTTCATTCCACAAATATCCCATGGTTAAACTGACTACTATAATTAATTTATAGAACTATTTGCAGCGTTTGTTATTTCTGTTAGTCAAACATTTAGGTGGATAAGATTGAATTATTTGTATTATGAATAATCCAAATAAGTTACGCAAACTGATTATCAAATTGTTTTAATCTTTAGGCACACTTATACAATTATATTATGTTTCTGTATTTTTATTCTCGGATACTAATATCACAAGGGCAAAATTTCGGTGTAGTATTTAAAATACAATAAGGAGTAAGGTGAAAAAAGTTTTTACTTAATATCGGTAGATCACGAACATGAATATCAGTGTCTTTAAAGAAATTATTTTGCAACGGAAATGTGGAGATGTGGTTGGCTACGTATATTTTTTGTATTTATTGCTTACATGAGAAATGACTACGTTAGGAAAAGAGGATGCATGTAAATTTGGCTACGTATATTTTTTGTATTTATTGCTTACATGAGAAATGACTACGTTAGGAAAAGAGGATGCATGTAAATTAAATCTCTGGAGAAACCCTTAAAATAGGTAGACGAATATCGTTTTCTGCGACATATCTGTTCGTTCACCCGCACTTGACTTGTAGAGATCCAAAGAATAATTTTACCATTTCCTCGTATTTTTATGTCATAAAAATATAAAAATAAAAGCCTGTGGTGTACATTCATTTTTTAAATATCCAAGAAATATTACAGCAATATCAAAATACAGGTATGTATTAATTTATAGATAAAAGTGCATTTCTTTATGGGTGTATCTCATTTAAAAACGCTTTCGAGAACAACTCGAGTAATTAAAAACTAAACTATCGCTGAGAACTTACAAAAATAAAACAAAAAAACACATTTTTAATATACAATATTTACAGGCTTATATTATGTATTCCGTCAATTAAAAATTTTTTATAAGTATTTTTTATGAGTAAATGTTTTATAATTAAGTCCCCTTTTTTAACAAAAACAATTTACTTTTATAAAACTTAAACCAATTTTGCTGTAGTTTATAGGATTTTAAATGTAAGTAATGTTGCCCGAGCTACGATTTAGTTCGGGAGTAGATGCCAATAGTTAGTGTGAGGTGATTAAAATCCGTTATAAATTTTAATTAAATTATTTGAATTTATCTAAAGTTTTCTTGTTTTGGTTTAGGACTGATACCATCCATATGCCTTTTTTGAAGTAGTTTTAGCTTTTGTAGCTAGCTTTAATGCTTGTTTAGGAATTCTAGTGACTAAAAAGGGAAGTTAAAATGTTTTAAATAAATTAAAACATTTAGTTCATTCAGTATTACAGTAAATTGTTAAACAAATATGCTGAAATATTCTGTTGATTTACAATAGTTTTTTCAGTTTATTTTCGATTTTTTTAACACGTTAGTTTTTTAAGATAAACGAACCTCTTCAAAACATGGCATTGAACAATTCATATTAGCGAATTTCCCCCTATAGGGAATTTGCTATTACCGTAGGCGGCATGGTAAGACTTAAGCACGGGACCACCGTAACTTTTAATTTTGATGCCCCCAGACCCCAAAAACACCGTTCGTTCATATTCATATATATATATATATATATATATATATATATATATATATATATATATATATATATATATATGAGTAGTCCGTACCGCGATAACCTTTGTAAAAAAGGTCCGATCGCTATGAAATTTGGTACATACGTCCATTTATTACTTTGAGTTCGAAAACCAGCGCGATAAGGTAACTCTTAGGAGGGTTTTTTGACAAAATAAAGTTTATTTTTAGGATTTAATATCCTTATATAATTTTTTTTGTAAATTTAAGTGTCAAAATTGGATTCAACTTAAAAAATGAACAATTTAGCATTTTGAATTAGTTCTAAGTCAATCCGTTGCTGAGATATTGAAAGTGCTAAACACAGTACGTTGTCCAATATTATTTTTAATTTTACCCTCCAAAAAGTATAGTTACCCTGATTTAACAGATAAAAAAATAAAATTCTGACACATATGATTAAATTTTTAGGTGATGAATAATTTATTTGAGTTTATTTTGAATGCTGTAGAGAGTTCATTGATCTAGATTTTGCAGAAAATATATACTATGTCAAAAAATACAGATTATTTTAAAATTTAATAAAGAAAGTATGAGCATTTGGAGGGGGGATGTCTTGGTCTAAACTGCCTAAAAATGTTACATAATATATGGTATGTTTACAATTATGAGGATTGATAATAATTTTATTGAAATTGGCTGGAGATGCAGGTCTTCTACAACAGGGGTGTTTAATTATAAAACTGACCGAATTTAATTTTTTCATGAGATTAAGTTGTTTGTTTGTTTTGAGTGTTTTGAATTCATTGATTATACGTTTTTTGACATTTATATACTATAACAGGATTACGTTTTTTTTAATTAAAAGACTAAAAATTATATAAAATACAAAAGTGTATGTGTTACAAATGAAAACCAATGTGGTCTCCTTGTTAATTTTCCTCATGTTTAAAGCTCATGAATGATTAAATATGTGTTTTTAGTGTATTATTTACATAACGTATTCAAACAATACTTTCCTTCAAATAAGTTGAATGCTCACATATACAAAATAAATCCTATAGAAATTCGCTGAGTACGCAGGTCTGCTGCGACGGGGGTATTTTTAAACTAACGCCTACAGCTAGGCCTACAACTTTGTGCGGTAACGGTTGTCCGTCGACTCCGAGAGTGCAGTTGCGTGTCGATTCTTCATAAATGTTGGATGTCCGTTTCCCCCGTAAACATGTGTTTTGTAGTATTGTGTCTTTGATTGTTTTATTTAAACTCTGACAAACACTCATGTGACCTGTTTTAACCAGTGTCAGACACGACTGATGATGTACTGTAAATAGTACGAAACCCGTATCTACAATGACACCTTCAGGCTATCAAAAGGTAAATAGTATTGAATATTCAATTAGGTGTCGTGGCTTCAAAAAAAAAAAAAAAACTAAAATCAGCCTTTTACGAAACGTTTTTACTGCTATAAATTACTTCAAGACTTACAATGTTGCGTGAATGTATATAAAAGTTAAGAAAAATTTAATTATTGTAGAAAGAAAAAAGATGGATTGCATTTTGAGAATCGATGAATGAGAACTGTATTCGTTTTTTTTACAATGTTGGAATACAAATTATGATAAAATATTGCGTACAGAAGTCCATGCAATATATTGAATATTGTATAGTGTGTCCATATTGAATATTGTAGGCCATACAATATAAAAGGCGGTTTTTTCGTAATTTAATACCAAATGACAACCGTGAACTTTAAACTTATTAGGAAAACTGTTTTCATTATATGACATCACTAATTGACGTGTCTAGTAGGCAATGTAATAATATTCTAACTGTGTATGCTCGTTAAAACCAGCCTGCTGTGACATTTGTTCAGCTCGCGACGATGTCAAGTGCGGTAAACAAGAAGCCACAGCAGTAAGGCGATACCTTCCCTTCATACCGTCTGCCGCGCCACCGCCGCGCCGCTCTCCAGGGAGACGATTTACATATACAACCTCCTTTACATCTTAAACGTTGCTCTTTCGCTGTTTTTTGTTTGACAACATTTTCATTACTTCACAAGTGGTTTTAATATTGTTGGTAAAAAATTAATATTTTCAATTGTTGTTGATGTAGTTACATAGCCTATCTAATATTCGCTATCGTATAATACAAAAAAGGTATATATATTTTGTTTTAAATAGGTGTCGTGGATTTTATTTAATATTAATATCATTACTACACACTGAATGAAATAGAATTAGCCATATTTGATTATGAATCACGATTGTAGGGAACAAAATCAACCGATACTTTTTTTATTATATTAGTACTTAATTAATAGAAGTTAGTAGAAAATAAAACTCAAACTATAATATATTGTTCCAAAAATACATCGTTCAAGAATAAATTATATATAAATGAACGACTAAGTTGTTACACGTTTACATTAAATTCTCTATCACTCCACTCTTTCTTGCGTTGACATTTGATTTTTCGATTAAGAATGTCTACTAAAAGAACGTTAACTTCTTTTAAGATAATTTTATATAACTAACTTTTACATTATTGATTAGTGTAAAATTACAGTTTTCGTGGTAACGATCAACGAAGAGAAATTGTGAATTTATTTTAATCTTCAAACAAATGCTTACGTGTTAAAAAACGGCATAACTTACAGTTTCATAAGGTGGAATATGTTATAACTATGGGCTCCAATATTGCATTTGCACAGAGTAAGTCGTTAGAACGACGTGGCGCAGTGTAAATAAGTGCTCTCATCCCATCCGTTCCGATCTTCAAAGTAGCTGAGCGTGCGATATACGTATTTTTATTAGAATATAGATTATTTGAATACAAACGTCTTATTGAATTTCTAAAATCTTCCTTACCTGGACATTTTACTTTAATAAAATTCACTGTAACATATATTATGCCAATAACCGTAAAATGACTCAATGAAGTCATTATTATCGGCAAAAACACCTTGCAGTATTTTATTACAACTATCGTGATTGCTTCCGGTCCCAGGGATAAGGACCGCTGAGCTACGATGACAAGCGGTACATAGTGTTTTGTGAACATACTGCTAAAACTCATGGTCTCATGGTCATGGTCTTTGATCAACCACTTACTACTTACTTACTTACTTACTTACTTACTTACTTACTTACTTACTTACTTACTTACTTACTTACTTACTTCCTTACTTACTTACTTACTTACTTACTTATTTACTTACTTACTTACTTACTTATTTACTTACTTACTTACTTACTTACTTTCTTACTTACTTACTTTCTTACTTACTTACTTACTTACTTTCTTACTTACTTAATTACTTGCTTACTCACCTAATTACCTACTTACTTACTTACTTACTTACTTACTTACTTACTTACTTACTTACTTACTTACCTACTTACCTACTTACTTACTTACCTACTTACTTACTTACTTGCAGTTGGCCCGTCGGTCGGCGACAGGCGATGAGGTCTCATTTTTGTCATAACGTCGCTTGTCGTGCGCATATAACTTTGGCCCTGCGGTGTCCTTGGAATTGTACATATGGAGAGGAAAAATTTATTTGATACCCTTACATCCATCTTCCAAAAGCCATTAATGTAATTTTTTAAGTAAATGGTTGCTACGCGGGGAAGGATATTCAATGCTCTCTGGAAGACGAAGAAAACAATTTAGCTGCAAAGTAAGAAGATGTTTTATTTATTGTTTGACTTTAATTATTGTCTAGATCTAAGGGGATTAGTTAATAATCTAAAAGGAATAATTCCTGATTATGGAGAGATTAATAATTATAATATAATAATAATAATATTTATTTGCTTTGACACGATTTTGCATCAGCATTAAATTTATTATACTTAAAACTAAATTTGGATTATATTGATTTTTGACATATTAGTCTTGATGTTGATCTTCGAAAAATTCTTCTATTGAGTAGGATGTTTTCTTAATGAGATTTAATTTAAATTTAGACTTGAATTCATCAATGGGTAAGTTTTTAAACCGTTCAGGCATTTTGTTGTATAATTTTCTTCCATTATACAGTAAATGTAGTTTGTAAAATGTTGTTCTGTGGTATTTCATATTGAATGTATTGTTTTTACGAAGGTTTGATTTGTAAACGTTATATTTTGAATGATGAAACATTGATAAATTACATTTCACAAATTTTAATGTTTCATAAATGTATATGGACCAAAATGTCAATAAATTGTTTTCTGTAAAAGTTTTCTTACACGAGTTTCTTTGTTTTATCTTGAATATAATTCTTAGGGCTCTTTTTTGCAGTTTAATTATTCTTTTAACTTCAGAATTTGTCATACCCCAGATTTGAATTCCGTATGTAATAGTAGGTGTAATTAAAGAATGGAAAACGTTAGTATTGTATTTTTGTTGCAAAATTGCGATAATATTCTTAATACAAATAAGTTTTTTGATTGTTTATTACAAATTTTATTAATTTGTTGATCAAATTTTAAATTTTGTCAACCATAATACCTAAAACATTAATTGTATTTACTTTTTCAATTTCTTTATTCCACAAAATTAAATTTAAGCTATCTAGTTGGTACTTTTTAAAATAATGTCCTAACAATTAATAATTTTATTCAAATATAATTCGAAAGGAATAAATCTAATTAAAATTAAAATGTGTATAGAATAGCAGTGAACATATGAAAAACCTCTTTTTCCAGAATGCCTATAATGTAAACTACAAATTAGAAAATAAGCTTCGCTAGGATTTAAGTAAACAGCTTGAAGAAAACACGAGCAACTTATTTTTCAAGGCTTTCACTTTAAAGCGTTGAATTTCCTTAAAAACAATTTTAGAGCGGTGGGTTTCAATATGTCACCGCCTGAAGTGCTACCAAGTGTCGGTACTTGTAGTTATGGCAACGGGGATAGTTTTGAAATCCTTAAGTTATTCCTTTCACGTTTTGCTGCGGGAATTAAATTTAAACTTAAACATTTCCCTTTCTAAATATTTATGTGTGTTTCAAAATATTGTTGTAAGACTATGAAAACGAAAAACCTTTATTTTGTCGTATATAATGCAACAGCTTAAGTTGTAGCCGACACTTTTCATTCGATTGAAGAATCAGAACATGCAAAACCAATGTCTTACCGTGCTCAACGTAAATCCTAAAATAATTTAGTCTTTAATAATTGTAATAAATTAGTGCATCATTTCTTATGTATGATTTTTGCATTGTATCTTTAATTTAACAGCTAATCAATATTTGCAAAAAGAAATCAGAAAAACCACAATAAAGGAAAAATAATACTCAAGGCCAGGAAAAAGTTATTAAACAACCATTCTTCATAATTTTCACTACGTTTATAACTTAATAGTTATTTGTGTGTTGAGTGAGTAAAGTACCACATTGTCTCACGAGGGAAACAATGTGCTTTACTCTCGAAATACACACACGTTTTTCCCTCGCCTGCAATAGTAAATGTCCTTAACATAAAAAATTATTTTATTAGCTTAATAAGTAATAGAACTATTCATTTTGTTTCGTCCTACAAATAGCACCTGCATCCTGTTACCTGCAACCAGGCATGCACTAGCAATCAGCTAATTTTTGCAACGTTCTTACATGCTTTATTCTTAGACGTTCTCACAGTTGATTGTTGTGCATGTTACTAAATCAGCTGTTAGCGCCTGCATTTGTTGAGCTGCAACTTATTTGCGTGAGTGCGTGGACATTTGAAGGCGCTCTAATTTTTGTATCATTGATTTCAACGATATTCTTATGGGATTACCTTGTCTCCCGCTGGGATAAAGAAGTAATCACTTTACTTCTTCTGGGAAACTAATTATTATTTTACTAACCCACTACGAGGAGTAAAAAACGTCTAAATATAGCAGGAGGGGAAATATTTATAGCTTTAGTTAAATTGATATACTTTTTACATAAATGCATTAAATACTTTTTAGTTTATTTTTTATTTTGTCAAATAAAAAGTAAGGGACATTAAAACCGATTATCTTTAACAATGCTATGCTTCTGTAACCAGCTAATTCTAGAACTTGTTTTTCAATTAGTTTAAGTTCAAAGAATTTAAATAAAATAATCTTCTCTTATCAACGGGTTTAAAGGTTAAAAGAAGATAAATAGCAATATGTGTTTCTTTATAAACAATACCTGTATTTTTCTAATCATTAACGTATTTAGTAAATGATAAATTTTTATGTCAAAACAAACCATTGTCCTGGTACAAGGCGAAAAACACAAACCAATGTTTAAGTTAACCTGGCATTGAATGTTAAACACATCAGTTTGATGGAGAAACGTGTTGTGGCAGAGAGCAAAAGTACTTTTGGCTCGATGGATTTAAAATGTTGTTGGTACGCAATATTATTTACTTTTTAAGCTGTATGTATTAAGAACACTATTTATGGTGTAAATTAAAGAAATTTTCATGAAAAATTACGGATAATGTATAGTCCGTGAGAAAGTGTAGAAAGCTGTAGAAAAAGTAAGCTGTAATTTGAAATCAGTTTGAGTAGATGTTAACAAAATGACGTCTGTGATATGTTAAAATAATTTGTTCCTTTCGGTACTTTGGTATTATACGGAGGCCACTATTTTTAGAGAGTTTTTTTAACTGGATACCAAAAGTAACTACATAATTGGAGAGAACATACTTTAATTGACTTACTGTCCAAACTTGACATAATTACGATGAGCGGTCTTTGTGTTATGCCTCCCAGAAGGCAGCGATGTCGGCGAGGTAAAGCGTCACCGCCGCTAGCGGCAACACCCGATCGCCCCTTATACAGCGCGCTGCGGCGGTTATGTTAGGTTAGGTTATCATAAATATGTTAGTAGGACTTTCCTCGTTTCGTTACAAATAAACGATACTGGATGAGTCATACTTTCGCCCGCCAAATCCTGTACGCAACTGATGCACACACGCTGGTCAACAGCCTGACATAGGCCTACTTGGAGGGGATTTGGCGGACGAAGGTATGACTCATCTGGTATCGTTCGATTTGTAACGAAATGAGGAAAGTTCTACTAACGTATTTATGATAACATAACCTAACATAACCGCCGCAGCGCACTGCATGAGGGTGGCCCCCGTATAATACCAAAGTACCTTACTTTCATACTACTGTTTCTAGAATTCTTTTAACATATTACATATAAACTATGCATCAATTAAAACCAATCTTCTTGCCTAAATGCTCTACGTAATTCTCAAGCACGTAAAAATGTTACATGGGATCTGGATATGAGGAAACTTAAATGTGCTAGATGTGTTTATTTTAGTTTACTGGATAAGAGAAAAATAGACAGGGAATTATATTACTTATTTCAAATGGTCTCATGACCCATTTATTTTCATAAAAATTGCTTACAAAATAAGAGTACAGTGAACAAAGTAAAACAAACAATATTTACTAACAAACCTTTACTTTTTCAGCATATTTATTCTTTTTTCTATTCAGTAAACATAACTATTCCGAACTTGATAAGAGGACGGCGTTAAGGTAGCATTGTGGTAGAAATTTCAAGAACGAATAATTAGTTGAATGAATAATGGTTGTTACCTATTTTCATTTAAGTGTATAAAATAATAATATTCATTTTACGGCCATTTGAGACATTCTCTTAACGAAAATTTAATCCATTCTCAGAAATTAAACTACCTGGTTCAATTTATAGATTTATAAAATCTTATGAACTTTATTAGGTTTCGAACCAGATAACATTCCAACAAAAGGCCACAATGAAACTTTATATAACCTTATCGATAAGTATATTGGAGGATGTAATAATTTCGTAAATTGTGGTCCCGCGGTGAGAAACGCTTCGCCTTTAACAATGTGCATTGTCCAGGAGCTATTGTGGAAAGAGCAAAATATCTCTGTAATAAACTTAACGCATTTTTGAAGATGATCTTGTGATATTTATTTTTTATGACATAACTTTGAAATTATGATGTGAATATACTGGTAATAAGTGATTAGCTTTATCGTTCTATAGCCTTTAATGAGTAAAACCGCATTATAGCCTATTAAAGGCATTTACTGTAGCAGCATAATCAGGGTGTTTCACTAAATGACGATTCGTCATAGGCATAACCCATGTACAATCAGTCAAAAGCATTGTATGCTATGATACTGTTTTGAATCTGTGAATTGTTCCTAAAAACGTTTCATAGCTTATAATGTAGGAAGTTTTTTTCATTGCCTATAAAGTCGAACTATTTACAGCAAATGCCGTTGCGATATGGTCGTGATATGGTGTTATAATTATGTCTAGGCAGTTGCTTGATATATAAAGCTTATGGGCTAGAACATTTAAACGCTATTAAAATAAACAAAAAAATAATTATACATATCGATCTTTTATCAAGGACCTGTAAAAGGAATAAGTTTATAAAACTTTTTGAATCGCTTGACCTACGAATATCAAAGTACTTAATCGGTTACATCGATTAAAGAAATCTATTAACTGCCTATTGTCGAATTTTCGGGAAATTCAAAAATATAATTTTACTTGTCCAATACTTTTTTACATTTCAATTAATTAATTTCCCTTGCAACTGTAGGAGGCTTGCGCCCATTTACAGTGCTCTTGACACTCTGCAAGGTTGCCATTAAAACAACTTTGAATTAGAGGGTTTCGTTATACCATTTCTGCAGTAAAAAATTATTTAAACCTTTGCAGAATGTATCACATTGTTTTATTGTGATTCATAGAAAATGTTGTACTTTTGATGGCGACAAAATAACTGTGTACCAACAGGAAAACACAATTGGCCCGAGAACTATCAATACATCATTCTTTGCAAGAACAAAAAAAAAAACAAAAAACAAAAGTGTTTACCGCGAAACCCCTCAACTGCTTGTAGAAATAAGGTGATTAATTAAAATTTCCGGGTTCATTTTTCCCAACATAGAGGCATGGGAAATGAGAGGTGTCAAGCTAAAAGATGAGATTCTTTTTATTTATAAATTCTCTGTAAAAAGTCAATTTGTCCAAATTTGTCACTTTGTGCATTTTCTGCAATAACCGATTCTTTCCATATTATATAATTAAGTCACCGGACCACTATACAGGTAAAAAAATGAAAATATGTTTGAGACTTAAATTTCAATTTATAAAAGTTGATGATATTATATTAATTTCAAAATCTCAAAGGTAACATAAAAATTAACGATTTAATGAAAACTATTTTTTTTAACTTTAACCGAGTTTATATCTTTTTCGACAAGAGGTATGCAAATCTGGCTGTGTTCAACTGGGACTGGATGTAGAATACTTGTCCTAAAGCCATATATGTCGCTTGTTTTTTAATGGAAAAATGTTACATTCCTTGAATAGCTTTCGTCAATTCCTATAATAATGATAAGTTGATCTTCTCTAGTCTGGGAATTGATGATGCCACTTTCAAAATCTTGTTACAAGAGTTCTCTCTTAGTCGACATGATATTTAAAAATCATAATTAATGAAAGTGTATACTCAGGACACCCAGACTCACACACGAAACATTAGACTGAACATAAAAGTCGAAAATATAAACCTAGTATGTCCCTCCAATTTTTATTTTTATAGACAGTTTTGTTGATGACAATGACCTTTGGAATAAAAGGTCCCTGATCTTAGAAAAGTTTTCTAAATTTTTATAGTAATGCAATGTTTATCAAACCTTTTTCAATGGCCTCGAATAGTTCATAATAGTTCATGTTCATAATAGTTCAAATCACACTCGCATCATATATTATAAATAACAACATTCAGCTTTTGGAATGGCAGTCATTAGCTGGTACAGTCTGTTAGATTAACTTCTCGCTGACATATTTATATAAAAATCAACTCTTATTGAAAATCTTACTGTTACATCTTAGATATTACGATCCTTGATAAAGAATCGAACCTCATCTTTTAGTTAAAATATTGCGTACTAAATTCTGTTTTGATAAGAAACCCCCTAAAAAAATGATGAACCCTAGCAGATAATTAAAAGCCGAAAGTGCCTCAAATCATAATATTGGAACTTGAGCATATCGCAAGATTAATTTTACATATAGTCTCAGCGTAAAATATGTGGCAGAGGAGTGTCATAGTCTATGCTCCCTCTTTACACAGCCTAAAATGGGTGAATTCATATCATAATCCGAAAAAAACAGTATCATTGAACACTGCAGAGAGCTTACTAGTAAGTGACTAACGGCAGGCACTTGGCCGTTGCTCCCTGAAAACGACAGTGCTAACCACGCTACTAACATGTTTTATGGAATATAGACCTCCTTCACTTATTTCCAGCCTATTGGAAATGCCCTTGTTACCTAAATAATCGGCACAATAGAAATGAATAAGGTACCGTTTACTACTTAAATTAACTGGTTTTTTTTTTGTTTTTTTTTTTTTCTATAAATGCATTGCAAATTATTAGCAGGGTAAGGCTGCTCTGTTGGTTGCATCGCCTCCACTCCCACAAACTTAAGCTTCCTACAGTACAATGGAAAGGAAAACGCGGACGGTTTCCTGGTCTATAACGTAGGGAGGATGTTCGCACGGTGGAACGGCAAATGTTTAGGCTGCGGCTTCAGTGCTCCATTAGACAGTAATACAAATCCAGTTCGGCGGCTTACCTATCTATCTGCCTTGCCGAAATTTCCCACCATTACCCTTCGTGAAGCTGGTGGGCTGAAAATTACACTATTTACTCAATATTGTACTTGCTTTCATATGGATATAATATAGTTTGACTGATAACCAATGTTTTATTTCATTCATACTTAACAAATCAACAACTTCCCTCCGGACGATGTCATGCCCGAGAGGCAGAGGCTCCGCCGAGTACCGTATCCTCTGTGATACAGTTCTACCCATTCCTTGTCAGATAAGGGAAAAAGAGCTATTTCCAACGATTTCCGTCAGAAAAAAACTAGTTACTCGTTCGAGATTGATAAGGAATCCATATTTTTCATATAAATAGTCTACATATTTTCAACTAATGAGCTAAATATCGGGAACCAATTTAAACGTTGCCAGTAAATAGAATTATAAATATTTTAACTAATTTTATCATCCGATATGAAAAAATCCAAAATGCTACACTCTTCTAAACAATAATATTAATTATGACTAAAGATTTCAACAAATTACATTGCAGTACTTCCTAAAGTGTTTTTTAATTAATTGTTGCTGTTGTTTATTTTAATGGTGAAAAGGACGTACTCATGTAATATTATAAACAGTCTCGAGTTTTTCTTTTCACTTTGATTTAATGGGATAGTTAAAAATTGCAATGTTCAAAGTATCCATGTATAAAAGCCAAAAACGGTAGACTGACTGACTGACTCACTGATCACAACTTCTCAAAAACTTTAAAGCTTTGAGCCATGAAACTTGGCAAAAATAGTCTTTAAGGGCTCTTGATGCGTACTAAGAAAGGTTTTTAAAATATTTTTTATCAAAATCCTAAAATAGGGCACTTTATAAAGTTTAAAATAGCGGCCATTATTAGTTTTCAAAGCTTATTTTCTCAAAACCCTTCAGACTTTGGGCCATGAAACTTGGCACGAATATTCTTTTAAGGCTCTATAATGTGTGTACTAAGAAAATAATTTATGAATATATTCTCTTAATAGGCTATAATAAGGTACATTATAAACTTCAAATTCGCGGTTTTTGGCGAGTGCCAACTGCCAACCTCAGGTAACTAAATTTTCTTTTGATGTGAGTAATATGCATGGTTTGCGCATGTTTTTTTCTCTTTTGCATGGCTTTGTATTTGAGTTTTGTTTTATATTTATTGTATTATATTATGCATGACGTAGCCTATTGCACATAATTTTATTTAATGGCCAAATAAAGACTTATTGACTTATGATGAAAAGCATATGAATGGAAGGTCTATAGAATATTTTTTTAGATAAAAAATGTACACTATTCAATCTGCTAAAACATTAAACAATACGAAACTGTCATTAGCATCCATTTGTCAAAAACCACACTCGTGGTTTACGGGCCGCCGTAATGAAATATAATTTTGTGTATTATGAGTGGCAAAGTAACATAGAAGTTTAATATGGCTATAGCAGATTCGGTCCAAAAGGGATCATCATCAGGTAATATTCATCAAAATTTTTCTATATTAGAACGGTACAAAAAAGTCATAAAACCATCGGATACACATACACACATAACACGAACAAGACACGGACAAACGGCTCAAATACACGTGAAAATGTACTTTTAAATTTGTGAAAAATTAATATCGTACTTAATAACAAATAATTTGAGGCTAAACTACAATGGTAAATGATTTTTTTAATTCAAACTCTAAACTGGTATTTTCTTAACAATTTCAAAGATTTTTTTAACAATGAAAGTCTAACTCAAACAACCACCGGAGCAAAGAACATTCATATTACATGGCTCGACGGAAGCAGCGCCTTCGATATCCTGTTTGATCGAGTTTATGTCTTCAAGCAACATTTAGGTGAACGCTGAACATACAATTCATACTTGGTAACAGTACTTTAAATATTTTCATTCCTGTTATCCTTGGCAACCTTTTATGTCAGATTTTACTGTTCTGATATTACGATTGTGACCAAACACAACGACAAACTATTTTAATAGAGCAAGAATTGTTTTATCGACTATGAGCCTATTCTAGAAACATTGAGGTAGAAACATTGAGGATGAGTTGAAACAGCTTACGCAATAAACAGCTGATGACTTTGACAAAAACGCGTCATCAAATAATATAATGGTGTTTAAAGATAACAAATTAAATTTACTACCATTTTTCTCTTAAGGTAAATATTTAATTTTGTGTCACATTTAGAAAACAAAATACTCAGTTTGCATTAAGAATGAAGAAACAAATTAAATACTTTCACGGCAGCACAAACTTCGAAGAGTGTTTCGTGACGGGCCGAGTGTGGAAGCCATAAGTAACTGATTCAGTCAGCATGGATGTTTTTAGGAAACAGTATCTGCCAGTTCGTCTAAACAGTTCTGTTCTAGACTATTGCTTTTATTAATCGGTTTACATTAACGAGGAACAATTCATCGTATTTTGGTCAAAATGAGAATTTGATTGTGATCATTATAAACATGTATTCATATGCAATAAAAAAATCCTTGGATCTCTCGCTGAAAAATTTAATAGTCTTCGTGTTTTATAGTTATATACCAAATGTTTTATGGTGGCTATGCTAACAGACCTAACTAACAACTAACCTCGCTTCACAGCTTCACGAAATAAATTTCAATTCAAATTTGTTTAGTGGAAGAAGGGCTTACTTTTTCATAAGACAGATGGTGCCATTTTATTTGTCATCTTAAGCACCACAAACTATGAAATTTTCATCAAAATCGTTAGAGCAGTTTTTGAAAAAAATTGGATTTTTGTAATTTTTATGGGTTTTATGGCGTATAAATCAAACATTCAAAAGAATGAAATAAACTTCTGGAGATATCATTTAAGTATTTTCAAGCAATTTAGCACTGATAAAACTAAAAACTCAGATTTTTAAGTTTGACCTCAACTGTGACCGGTTAACTCTCCTTAAATATATTAGGAAATTGGAGAAGCTCCAAGATACTCTTGAGATTCAACAATCGGAATGAAAATCTCTGAATGGAGCAGAGCAAATAAATGTTCTGATTTCTGTTGAAATACTGTATCGTTTGACAAAAACCATATAAATTCAATATTTAACTCTGTCATAATATCTCTTATTGAAAATGTTTTTCTTGCCGAAATAACGAAAACCTTTTTCTCCATGACTTAGAATTTAAGTGATGCGACAAATCGCATGTTGGTTAGCAGTTTCAGCCTTGCTAGAGCGGACTCATCAATTATTTACAGAGGCAATGCCCTCAAAGTCAAACCACGTGCTTGGGGCTTTACTGTAAGCATATGAGGTAAGAAAGGTGTAAAAGGGAAATGTCTAAACTGTGTAGGTAGAAATACTGTGAAAGGGGTAGGGGGAAACACATGACTGCAACGGTAGCTTTACTTTTTATAAATATAGTTTTATAAATTTACAGTTCACCATAGGCTTGATGAATAAATAATTTTATAATTTATGTCGAGAAGCAATTCATGATAATATTAGAAATATATATATTATTAATTTATATTAATAAATAATTTTATAATTTATCAGGAATTTATTCCACATAATTTAGACCTATATCGAATTTATATTTAAATATTATAATAGTACAGCTATTTGTAATGTAGCAGAGTTATGTTATAGCGTAGAACAGTATTTGGAATAAATGTTCTAATTTGAGTCTACAGGCCACTTCATTGAAAAAATTAAGTCTCATAAAAGATACACTTAGGTTCATAACTTATTCGCAAAAGTTAAGTCAGAAATGATTTATTCGTCGTAGACAAAATGTTCAATAATAATGTAAATTTTCAAATGTTATTAATAACATGAAATGTTTATAACTATTGTAAATTGAGTAAATTCTGACCTAATGACGAAAGGTTTTACAACAATTAATCCGGGTCTGTAAGAAAGGGATCCAGCTTAGGACATTTTAGTCTAGGAGTATTAGGAAAATCGACCTAACATATCCCGACGAAGTTTGAAACTTCGCACAGATGTTAAGCTAACCACCTTAGTCAAAATGACAAAATTCCTCAGAAATCCCTGCTGTACTCCAGCTGCCATCTTGAAAAAAAAATTCCGGCCCGTGTTTCTCTAAACATGGTTTAAATTCACATGACAACCATAAGTGAGACGAAAGAAGGTAGATGGTGTTTTTTGTAGATAATAAAATGTCCAATAAAATGAAGTTAAATGAAGTTAAAATAGTTAATGTACAGTAAATTTTAATAGTAACTGCTGATATTATTTATTTTATAAAATTTTGCAATTTATTTACCCCTGACTTAAGGAATACATGTAAAATTGTATGTAAAATACATTCACAAGGGGACGAATGTTTGACTTTAATGAACAATAAATTAAATCCGTAGAACTCTGATAAAAGCCAGTTATTTAACACCTTAATCATAAAAATTTGTTTATAACAAAAACGTGGGTATGTTCAAAAACATTATTCCTTTTTAAATTTTCCTTAAGGAATATCTTTTTTGTGAGATCACTCAAGCTTTTAAAGTGATCCATTGTATTAAAATTACAACATTTTAGGAAAATAATAATATCGGCAGTTACCATTAAAATTTACTGAGCATATTTAACTTCATTTTATTGGACATTTCATTCTCTACAAAAAACACTATCAACACTTATTTTGTATCACCTATGGTTTTTTTTTGTTAATTGAAAGAATATTTAAAGAAACACGGACAGTTTTTTTCAATATGGCTGCTGGAGCACAACAGGGATTTCCGGGAATTTTAGTCATTTTAATTAGGGTGGTTTACTTAAAATCAATGCGAAGTTTCAACTTAGTCAAGATTTGTTAGGTCGATTCATTTTTCATGCATAACATTCATGGACAACTTGGTCTGCACATGGTGCAGAAGTGCAAGGCTGCCGTCCGTGGTGTTACGCCAAAACGAATGGCTTCGTATTTGATTTGGAACACCAAGTCAGAGGCGTTCAAGAACCTTCACAGAGTAAAATGAAAAGGTGTAATGTCCCTCTTTAAGTTTTTACGGTGGAAAAATATTATTCCTTGGTTGCCATCATCCTTAAAAAAAATTTAGTCTTAAAAATTTAGAAAATGTCTAATAATTCATATGAAAAAAGATTAAGGCGATTGGGAAATAATATTAGTACCTAAGAGTGTTTCAATCAAGACATCTCATCCTAATGGACAAACAATTCTGGAAAATAAAAATTATTGTCTCAGATCAAAGAAACATAAAAAGAATTTATAGGACAAAAATAGTCTATTTAATGTACTCAAACTTTTTATCGCACTAACAGTTAGACTTCTCTTATGTGCCAGAGACAAAAAATTGTACATAGCTTAGAGTTTCTTTCTTTAAGAACTTCTTTCCCTACTTAACCCACCTAACAATGTTTAATTTAGGTAACTTCATTCCAGGACAAGTATATAATATGACAATACAAAATCTAAAGCCCCTAACTCTATTAGTTTGGGCTATGCGATGATACAAGAGAGAGTGTTATTTGACAAAAATTTGGTACGTGACCTTAAATAAATTAAAAAAAAAAATGAATTGTTAATTTTGTTGGGGAAATTAAGCTTTTTTTCCTCATACAGAGTTAAAGATATTATGATTCAAAAACTAAAATGGCAGCCATTATACATTTTACGTAGTACTTAACTTTCAGCTTTTTGAAATAAATTTCTTTCCTACGTATCTAGAGCCTATAAAGAGTATTTTTGCCACGCTTCATGGTCCAAAGCCTAACAGTAGTTGTTGTTGAAAAACTGAGATCAGTTAGCCAGTTATTCGGACAACCGCATTTCACTTACATAGCTAATATCACAGACAGTTGTTTAATGAAAGTTAAATACATTTCCAGTGAAAAAATCACGTCAAACCAAGCAAACGGAACTGGGATAAACCACATTAAACGGTTGATCGGAAGTGCCGCTCTCGATATCCGGGACGCCACACTTTGTGCGAGGAAGCTGTTATGGATTGGCGGAATTCATCTGAACCCTGCAAATGAAACGCAAAATCATTGAAGCTTTTGAAAAGTAACAATAATTAGAATGTTTTCCACTTCTCTGAAAAGAATGTATGAATGTGTGCATTTATCGTCTTTTAACTTGTAAATCATAATTATTAATTAACGACAAAGAAAATACCATTTAAAATGTAATGGTACGAAATAAAATTTAAAAAAACATGTAGTTTCAAGGTATTAATATGAATGTCAAAAGCCCAATGAGAGGGCCTTATTGTATTGACTTATTGTATAATCGTGCACAAGTAATCAATTCTGCAGTTATTTTTCTATTAGGATTTTTATCTATAGATTTTATTTGTAATTTAGTCTTGTTAAAACCCTAATTACAATAAAGTTTTAATAATATATGAAAAAACTTAGAAGCTTTAGGAATAAAGTGAAACAAATTTCTAAAAAATATTTTGTGACTACCGGAAACTACAGCTGACAATATAAGAATTAAAATATTACAACATAAAATTATAAAAAATATAATTCATAATTAAAAATAATAAAAATTAACACATTATTAAATTATTAGAATAAAAATTTAAATTACAGTTTGATACTTTTAATGATCAAATTACTAAATTTACCAAACAATATAATTTATAATTCAAAACATTAAATTTGTTGTAACGTATAGTTTATAGTGTAAATGAAACATAATTTATAATATTAATAACATTAGTCAAATATCAGCCAGTAATATTTTTTCGTATTGACTACTACTTTTGTAGTGAACTTGAGTACTTGTTCTATAATATTTTGTAAGACTTTTCCCAATTATTTAATTAGTTCTATTGTCATAACCTAATGTCTACAATTGGATTAAATGTTATGGTTTGTGGATTTCATTCATATTTTCAAAACACCCACAAACAGAGTAAAGCGGTAATATTAGGGTGAATTAAATATCCCTAAAGATTATAGTTTTAAAATTAATTAAAGTTTGCACTTGCACTTATGAGAAAAACTCACGTATACTCAAGTCAAGTATTGAAAAACCCCTCTCCCTTTAATAATATAAAAATCCACTATTTTTTAAACGATGTAAGCAAATATGCAATTGCTCGAATTAATTTTGTATTATAAAGTTATTATGTGTGGGAAAACACGATTCTACTGAAACTACATTTTTGGTAAAATCACTACCTTTAATATAATGGTTATATCCGTTAAAAATAGTTAATTGCTATCTTCAATAAGAATAGTAGGCTACTGAAATCCAATAAACTCTGAGCCTGTGTTTCTAGATTAAATTAAAATTTTTTTAGATCAATGAAATTATGCTTTGAGAGTTTAAGTCTATGTTACGTTGGACCCTAGAAAATTGTCAAATGCTATAAAAGTGTCTCCTTTAAGTACGTTTTAAAATGGTACGTAAGTAAATTATAAATCTGTTATGGTTTCAGTAAGTATTTCAGGAGAACAGTGTGAGGTTGAAATAGCATTTATATCAGTTAGAACCCGGAAGATGTGAGACTGAACTAGTGAACTACATGATCAGAGAATAACGTAGAACTTTTTCTCATATAGTATTCATCAACTTCTCATAAAAAAATAGTTCGCAGTCATTTACACGTCATTCATAATGGGAAATCGTAAACGACCAAACTTTAGATCCTTTTATTAATTTTAGATTTTCAAAATTTAATCATCAGTCATTTTAGCGGGTAATAATTCACATCACTGTGCAATAATATCAGCCTTACATTTTTTCCACACATACTCAATAAAATAAACACTATAGAGCAGTAGGAGGCTGTCATCGTTTTATGCAGTATTTTAAATCCTATTCAATAATAAGCACTTTTAACAATATCTTATACATTTTACGGTCTCATTTTGATGTTATATAGAACCACCACCGTATACATAGTTATTTTGTTCAAATAAACAAATTGAAACTGTAATGTAAAAACAAAAAATCATGAGGACGTTGAGTGCCTGCAGTTTTTACGATTCTCATCATAAACAAGAAGAGGGATCTAAAAATCCATAACAACTCAACTTTAAATGGAGTAATAGTCATTTTACAATTGCATAATGCTTTATTAATCATAAAACTTAGTTGTATCCAAGTTGTAGGTAGGATAAAGACTTAACTCTCCAGTTCCCTCAAAACTTGTTACCGTCTTAGGTAACTCAGTACTGGCTTTCATTGAGAACTTGATCATTCGATTCGGTTGAGTTAGCAAGGAGTTATGGTTCTTTATTCGAACAACCGTCCTCGAAGCGTAAATGTAAGGTAAAATAAAGCGTTACAACGTATCTTAAGCTCGACCGATTAAAATAAATATTTCACATTCAAGCCAAAGGTTTCTAAATTTTTTTAAAACAAAAACTAACTGGTTTAATGAAAGTTTTTAACAGAATATAGGTTGAAGTAATTAAATCCTAAAACATTCAAGCCATCAGGACCACATTAGCTGCACTCTTCATCTGTGGCTGCACGTAGGCATCATTTGAGGTAATACTACGGCCATCAGTAAGGAGAACGTCTAACTGAAATTGGAGGACACAATTGGCTTACATGTTAAAGTTTTTCATTGAAAAAAGGTTTTACTTTTAAACTCATAATATATTTCCTTGAATATAATTGTGATTATAAGTATCTAAACACATACGTTGTTGGGATAATAAGCTATGCTTACCCGTTCAATCCGACAATCCGATCGTAAAATCGGACTGTCATAATAAAAAAATACCTAGTGCTCTTTTATGAGTTTACTCGTATTTACGACTTATTCACGAGTTTACTCGTATTTACGAGCGTATCAGACCTATTTAGGTCTAATACGCTCGATATAGAATACAACGAAAATGTAAGAAAAGTCATTGTACGCGCCTGATAACATACATGGTGACGACTTGCAAACATAGAAATTACGACACATTGGCTTCCGATCATAAATATATGTATCGATACAAGGCATTATCGATTCATAAGGCAATCCGTACTTGTGAAATTTCTAAAACTTTTTAGTGACAAAAATAATACAGTAAATTACAATAGGTGAGTAAGCTCACTCTTGAACCATACCATGAAATCGCCAAAAGCCAAAAACGCAAAAAAGGTACCGTAACAAAATCACACGGATAACGTAAAAAATTACCTTTGAGCCTCTAAAATGTTGTCCTTCTTTGCCACGTTTTAACTGCTGTTCAATTTTTTCAATTGACGGAGGCGGTTTTAGGAGCATCGTGGACAGTACATTCTATTCCTAAAACACCAAAACAGCATGTCCCTCTCTGTTTCCACTAGCCCACAATTGATTCATTGGAAACTTATCTCCTAAGAATATGAAAAGTTGCAACCACTAGTTTGCTTGGCTAAATTTAGAACCAACCCTCTATATCCTTGTTCATGAAATTTTCTCTTTGTAAATAAGGTATCCAAGCATAGACATATTGAATTGTAAATGACAGTGAAGAGCTGGAGTGAATTAATTCCACTAAAATCACGATTTAAAAAGGCGGCTCTTCCTATAAAACAATTTTTTAGAGTCACTTAACTGCACTTTTTCAAAAATTTTTTCGAAATATCGACTTTGGACCGCCACCGATTGTTGTTGGGCGATTGCTCCGAGTTGGCACATTGACCTATCCAACGCTAATCAACGAATTTTTAAAATTTGTTTTTGTCAAATGTTTATGGCGAAATTGATTTCTAAATGAGAACGAAATTCATTCCGATCTCAAACAAATCAGTAAATTATAGAGTTTCATATGAGCTATTGCTCATTAAATTCAAACCGACCTAATTTGAGATATGTACCATAATTTAACACAAAAACATTTTACTTTAGTAAATCGTGCTGTCAAAACATAACGGAAAATCAACACCGATGTAAGTCTTAAAGAACTCAATAAATTATTGGTTTTTATTAAAGCTCTTTAATCGTTTTAATCGGTTGAGTTTGAAGTGAGTTTGTTTGAGTTGAGTTTGGTTGGACCTCCAACCAACATTAAAATACATTTTTACAGTTTACTCGTAATTAGTTGAATAAAGGCTCTCCAGTAACAAATACCTGCAGGTTGAACGGCTTAAAAACATGCGGCGAAATATCAGTTTTCGTTTGAGCTATTGACGAATAAAATCGGATCAAATTAGCTTTTACGAATCATTGACAAAAAAATGTAAAAAAATAATGTTCATGTTCCTTTTGGCTTTAAAACTTGTATAAAACTCGTCCAATTGTAACTATTAATAGCTCTAATAAATGCTGTTAAACCAAGGATGACCAAAATAAACAGCATATGAAATATTAAGAAAAATCATAAAATAAAATGTCCATAAGAAATGCATGAGTTTAGATTTTTATTTAAGTATTTCTTTTCAACGAATTAAATTTTTTTCCAATTTCAGCATTGTGTTTAAGGTGATGATTTCTCTCAACACCATGTCTACATTTGAAAACAAATGTTAAATCTAATATGGCGGATCCGAGATTATAGTAAAAAATAAAAACCCTAAAAATTAAGAACCATTCACATAACTATTATCAGTTGTAGTGAACATCTTAAAAAAAGAATAAGAAATTGCAGTTGAGTGGCATAAAAAATTACGTTTGGAAGAGCTGCCATTTTCAAACGGAATATCAGGGAATTTCCTATAGTACGATTTTAGCCAACTTTGGATATGTTCAACTGCACATTTTTCAAGTAGCATCCCATTAAAAACCGTCTTATTGCAATTTTTAAGATTCCTTTTGTCGTTTTTCTCAGTTTGTCTGGCCTGAAATATAAACTCTGTTCTACGAATAAATCAACTACTGTTTTTTTCCGTATGCAACCAAATCGAAAAAAAATAAAAGGGTTTTCTTGGCCTTCATTAGTTCATATACTTAGTGCTATGTTAACAAACATATCACTATCTGGTCTTTGTTTTATGGTAGGCTAGACACGACCCCGAGTCAAGTAATACAGTATATTTCGTATACGTAGCATTTAACAACTTTAAAAAATGTTATATTTTACTGTCGTTATCTTTTCACTACATACCTACCAGACTTTGCTCTACATACTCGTACAAATATGCGCAAAAATGCACAAACTTAGAACTGAAATGACACCTAGCCAATACGAAACCATACATGTAGGGATTGCAAGGAACATTTCTCCCCCTTGGACAATCCGATCAGATCCGATTCAATATTGACATTCAATACCTTTACACATTGCCGATGCGAAGGTTACATGCGATAGGATTTTATATTCTCTCACTATTCTTTGTCTAGTCAAATCAATTGACTGATGAAATGAATTTAGTTGAAAAACAATAAATTACTTTCAATAAGCATTATGATCTTACTTTTTTATTAACAAACTTAAAAAAAGAAGCGTCCAAAAAACGAGTTATATAATAATATAATATTCGCAATATACTCTACCTAATTAGGTAATGTAATTACGCTATATAAATAAAATATATTTATGAATATCCCACGTAATGCATCTTAAAGTAATTTTAGAAAAAACTATTGCATCAAAGGTAGAAAACATTCGTTTTTCTACAACATTTTTTTTTCTACAAGATGAAATGTTGATAAACAGTTTTAAATTAATACGTAATATTTCAAAGTCTAAGCGCGTCTGTACTTGAGCATGCCACGTTAAAATAAAAAATAACAATTGTTACGAAAATCATTTTATAGCTTTAGATTAGAACAATAATGCATATGAATAAATGTCATCTTTAATTCTCAAAACTAGTTATATTTCTGAAATACGTTAGAGCATATCCTTTGAATTTATTCTTTACTATTACTATGAAGATACAGTATACCTGTATATTTATATTAAATTCTAATTCAATAATTTTTAAACTCTTAACATTTAAACCACTGGCTTGGAAATAAAAAATCTGTGTTATGTATTTTAAGAACACTTTTTGATAACAACTAAGCCCCCATCAGTACAATGGCAAATTTAGATATAGTTTACGTTAAAAGCAGTTTAGTGTATTTGTTAGGATCTCATTAGGACGGACATTTGTCAAACGTCATAACCCATCAGACCTTTTGTATAAGTTCTAGCTGAGTATAAAAATATCCTATTCATTGTTTATCTATTGTTTTGGCCTTGACTTGTTATATGTAAAAAAGTATAATGGTGCCAAGATTTTTTGTCACTATGACACTTTCTTGATTTTTTTAGTATATTAAAGGCTGTAGTAAAAAATACGGTAGTTTTAATAATAGCCATTTTGAAGGGTTGTCTATGTATTGAAATAACTAGATTAACGTAAAATATAAAACGTTTTAGCACAATATAGGATATGTACATGTTAAGATACCTTACGTGAGTTAATCATTGCTCCATAAATCTTATTACAAGAGAGAAATTTGTCAAACTACTATGTGGAAAGTTTCTGGACAAAGATAATTTCTGTAGTGCGAATTTTTTATTCCAGTACATATTATTAACAAGTATAAGGAATATCATTAAAATAATATCTATCCTATTTATTTAGTTAAATGTCAATATAGTACACCTCAAATGCATTATTGGTCAAGGAAGTTTGCACTTTCTTCAAAAAACAGAACATTTTGTTTTGGTACATAATTATAAAGTATATTGTCTGCACATGAGATCCAATTATTTTATGGTTTGCGTTGACAAAAAAAAATTTTTTTTAAATCATGAGATTAGTTAATTTTCAGTCTTACTATATTATATTTTATGCAATTAATGATGGCTCAAAGGAGAGTATTATGATAATCATTTCTTAAAAAACTTTAAAGTCGGTAGGGCGAATCAAAACACAATATTTTTTAGTTTTGCAAATAGTGTGGAAACAAAGTACATTTGGATTTACTACTTTTCAAAAAGGTTAAGGTGTTACCACTATTACCTTGTGATTGACCTTTACGTTTTACTAAAAGATGTATTAGCATTATATTTTACCTTTTAAAACAAAACATCGTATTTTTTCATTTTAGGTAGAACATTTGGGACACTAGTTCAGACAAAGTGTTATATTCAATATGATTTTATACTCTACATTTAAACAGTAGAATGTAAGAAAATTTTAATTCCTCTTTTTGGAAATAAATTAGTGTTAATATTTTAATCTGTTATCTTTGGTCATAGTATCAGAGAGCAATATTTGAAGCAGGCCAGCTGATCCTGGGCTCATTTGACATAATGCTTGAAAATCAGCTGGCAAGTTTAAAAGTTCGAACTTGGTCCGCCAGTCTATTGGACTTTAGTAGAAACCTATTAATTTAAATTAAAATACAGTCCAACAAGTATATTCTATGATAAATTAACTTATTTTAAATTGAGGCTATTCGCGTTATTTTAGAATGATTAATTTCTTAAACGTTTCTAGTCCCCATAATCTTATAAAAAGATTGCAAAAATAAACAAGTATTCCTCGATGTGGTGCCTATATTACGCATAATGACGTCATGAGCATTCGTTGGGCGTTACATTTGCTTAACGACTACGTAGTATAGCTGTGTGGATGGTTATAAATTTTAATAAAGCAATCATTGCTTCTTTTTTATCGAAGTCTTCCCTTAAGTCTTTAAAATATATTTTAAGTTTATGATGATACAAATTATAACTATATTTTTGGTACCTTTTATGTAAAGACATTCTACAAATGTTGTGTCACTTATAAAATATATTTGGTATATTATTCAATGAACGGTATATCATTTTTCATCAATGGTTATTTCATTTGAAAAAAACTACTTTTTATATTTTTTTCAATAATTTTAACAACATTACCTAATTGCTAAGAAAATAAAAGTAGTTTTATCTTTCATAAATTGTAAGATTAAGATCCAGAATGCGGTCTATGATGAAACCAGAAAGTCAATAGACCGCCAAAGTTTAAATTGTCCTTGTCAAGAGGCCTTAGCTTGGAAAGTTCACTTAGCTCTTATCATAAACAGTTTCATTTTATGTTCGTTATATATCACTCTATTATTACACAAAATGTAAAAGATAGAATATATTCAATGTTATTTTACCATTATACCTGTTGTCTTTTGTAATATTATGTCAAGATCTGACTTGTCAGATCAACATAGTTCAGGTCAATAAGGAAACATCAATAGTTTTTCTACCACAGAAAAGTCCCTTTGACATATTATTTTCTTAGAAAATACCAGTTGTTTTGCATTGGTAAAAATAATCATGCTATGCCTATATTTTAGATTAAAGTATTTGGTAAAATTAATGAGGACCATTTGCTCGGTTCTAGTTTAACAATGTTTTTCTAAATCTTATATAAAACTAACCAAAAGTGAGTTTCACAGACAGTTTAAAAAATATTGCAATGAACTCAGTCAGCTGATTATACTTTCAGATTAACTTAATCTAGTTTATCTTGAATCCGATTTAAACAAACAGCCCAAGTTATTCAGGGATGCACCACATTAATTACCCAACTAGCAGAATTAATTTGTTGGATTTTTATTTTTACTAAAAATGGTTTGAGGTACATAAATTGAAAAGGCGCCGTAAATTAGCTATTTGGGTCACGAAACCGACAAACTTGGCGATTGAGTAAATAACGTGTTCAAAAGCAGTTTCCTTGTTGCTTGACGGAAAGAAGAAAACTGTAAAAGGAGCGATGCCCCCACCGCGCACGCCATCCTTAGTCATGCTTATTTTTCACTGCAGATGTTTAGCCGATGTCTATAGTGTTTCTTCCTATAAATCACCCCGATACTTAAACATACTGAGCGTGCTGAATTCGCTCTAAACATGTAATTTAACTTTATATAAAAATACAGAAAAAATGAAATTCTATACATTTATATGGATGCGTACAGTTATTGTAATTGTTGTTGTTTTGTTTTTTAACAAAACATAATTTGTTATGTTACCACAGAGCTTTATCCTGAAAGCAATGCTTTCCTTGCAATCTATGTTACTGAAGAATAATTCTATCAAATAAATTATACTCATAATAAGGTATATCTTTGAGGAAATATATTTGGTTTTGAAATTGTTATTAAGTGGTATACTTGCTTTAAAATACTCAAACCAGTTATTTGATTTGAATAAATGTTTGTCACTTGAAACTTAAATTTTATGTCGTTTCATCTGTTTACTTTCAGTATAAATTTGGATTTTTCTGAAAAAAATATAAGCCAAAGTACTTTACTCATAAAATGACAACACGTTAATTTATAATTTACACGTATAACGCACAACGAGTAAGGCTAATCCATTTATTTAAATTGTAACAGTACAACTTAACGTACAATTCAGTTCTTTACAAAACTTAATGATAAAAGCTCAATTTGTTGCAGTGATATGTTTCGCAATGACAAACCCAAACTACGTCGGTACTAGCTATACTAGTTGCCTGTCACTATCAGGGTATAATAGTTAACAACGGCAGGCAAGATTACAGGCATTGTATAATGATTGGGTATCTACTGCGTAGATCGTAGACCGGTTACAAAGATAATCAGCGACGAAATATAATTTGGTGAACTATGTAATTATTTTATAGATTTGTAACTACATTTTTTGCATTTCCAGCTCTTTACATCATATGTCTATTTTCAATTGTTGGAACCATCGCCATTTATATATATTTTCCTTTTAAATTGTAAGTGTCAAAAATTACCCTTTTCCGTTTTGTTAAAATAAAATGAATGCTATTTGATATAGTCCAGTCCTTTTGCTAATTAACCTTATGTTAGTTAACTCTTTATCGCTTGGGCGTTATTGAAAAAAAGTTTTTTAATTAACTTAAATGCAATGAAAACTGTTGAATATTGCTGTGTTTTCCAAGTTGGGCGTTGCTGTAGACACACGAGGTACGTGGATAGTATATGAGATCGTAAAAGTGAGTCAAACGCCCCATGAATGCTAATGAATGGCAAGGGACGTTAAAGTTTACAACATATTATTCTTAGTTTTGGTTTAATGTGATTAGAATATTACCAATTACGTTAATATGTTCAGAATTTTTACTCAAGAACAGCTATTAAAATGTGTAAAATGGTTTGTTGGTTGAAATAAATATAAAAACAACATTATGCCTTGCGATGGGTTTCGTAAGAGCTCAGTTATAGCAGTATATTAGCTAAATGAGATAACAATAAATTTACTATAATGCTCAGAAACCCTGTA
Source organism: Flexamia atlantica (assembly GCA_035578135.1). NCBI lineage: Eukaryota > Metazoa > Arthropoda > Insecta > Hemiptera > Cicadellidae > Flexamia > Flexamia atlantica. Next base: position 895,110 of record JAQJVK010000042.1, on the reverse strand, counting down.
GATAAGGCATTGTCTCTTATTTAAGTAATTTTTGATTTGAAGGTTTCTTTCCTAATCGGTAAATAATTCATGAGGCCTTAATTTTTTTTATAAAATATACATGAAAGACCTGAATCCTAAGCATCAGATGATTAAATGAAAAAAGTGTTTCATAGTTAAAACCACTAGCCTTGAAAAAAAGCTATGGTCAAAATTATAAAGATACATTACTGTGTAAGATTTACCAAGTTATCAATCTGGTCCAGCATTTGAGCTACCGCATGCCATACTTTCAATCTTAAGACATATAAAAAATACGCCTTTATAATAAAAACAATTACGAATATTGGTTTGAAAAACATTTCTAAAACATTGAACAAAGTTTTTTTTATACTTATTAAAATGTCTGCATTCCATTCCCCGTTCCTGTTCTATCTTGTTTCGGTTCCGTTTATATTCCTTTTAACAGTGTGTTTGATTCATAATGGTTTCTTCAGATCATAAACTTATTCTCACAATAAAATAAATGTTTCCCTTCAATTCTTTGAATAATATTTCCTCTAACATGAGAAATGCAGGAGAAGCTTAATTATCAATGTCACGTGTCCATGTAAGTAGAGTGGTATTTGAAGAAACGGGCTATAAAACTGATTCACGTATTTATAGTGCTGGTTTGATCAAAATATAAACTTTATCATACTCCAATTTAAGTGTAGGTATTGAAATGGAGCAAATAAATAATAATCTCCTGGGACTTAGGGCATTTTTATATACATTTTATTTAATACTGTAGATTTAATATCATGTTTAAAGCCCTAGCAGCCCTTATCATTCTATACTAATATATAAATCATAAAATATTTACCTCAAAGTAATAATAAATATTTATTCAAAAATTAAAACAAAAATAGCTTTAAGCCAACTAATGCAACAAACGCAATATCGGGAGAAAATAGTGACATTTTCAATTTAACCATAAAATATAAATGACTTGCTTGTCTCAACCGTTGGGAAATCCACCTACCGGTAACATTAATGCAGGTTGTATGTTCACTACTAATGTAGCAATAAGAATAATGTTCTATTATATTAGTCTGAGAGAGTAGCTTATCATGTTCGCACAGTTTTGACAAATTTTGATTGCGTAATACACAGAACCTCGCGTATGTAGCGAGAGTTTGTTAAGTTTAATCGTACCCATTAACCTGTAAAATTCCATTCAGTAATTTCAGTTTTATAGTATTATATGTGTCTTTGCAAGCAATATTGCTAAAGGTATTAATAGCTGTTAAGATAAAAATTAGGATCGCTTACTCTTAAAAAACGTTAAGCCTAAGAATTAAGCATGATATGAAAAAACAGTAACATAATAATGCAAATATTTAATATATTTTGCAAATATTTTTTGGCTTTCTCCTTTGTTAAAATGTATTATTATGTATGTTATATTTTTGAGAATAAAATAATTTTGACTTTGACTTTGACTTTGATTTCTTTGGTACCCTTTCATTGTGATTTAAAACTACAACTGTATTCACATAAGATGATTATGTGAATGGTTTGATAAAAGTAACTAAATTTAACTGATAAATCGATTAAAATATAATGACCTCTAAAACGTTGGTAGATGGTACTTACTCACACATTCCACTTACATGCCTTGTTTGAGTGTCTATTATTATGGATAAATTAATTATGGTTTGCATGGCGTTTTACTATATAACCGAATCGTTCCCCGTTCGTCAGATAAACTATAACTATAATGAAACTTTCGTAAAAACGAAAGTTACGAGTTACGTGTCTCTTTATTTTTTAAAGAGAGACCTTAGATTCTTATATTACGTACCGTTATCTTAATTTATTTCACCAATTTAACTTAATTCCAACAACACGTACCTCATTTTTGAATTTATTTTGATTCCGTAAATTAAAAATAAAATATGTTAAAGATAAGTAGTGTTAGGAGATTAGGAGACAGCCTCGCCTTTGGAAATACTTGGTTTTAGAAGGATAGAATAAAATCTTTCTCCATTCGAGATAAGTGGTACAATATTTACCATTTTTAAACAAACATCCCTTGTTCTATTTACGTTAACGTTCTATTTTGTCCTCACCTTTGGATGCGAGACAAAGTCAGGAACGAAATCATGTGAACTGCTAAAAAGGCCAAAATTGAATTTAAGAGGTATTGGAGTTTAGCCGGCACGCAGCCATGCGGAATTTATAACGAAAAAAATATCGATGACTAAAGAGTCGACGTCAGCTACAAATATGCAACGATATTTCAATACACATTCTGTACAGGTACATTCTTTGGGCTCGCAGGATGGCAGAATCGATCTATTGAAACAGTAAATTGTATTGCATTTGAAAACTTCTTCATCGTTGTCTCAACGTGGGAAACAGGATTTATGGTCATAATTGCAGTAGCACAAACTTAAAAAAACTTTCAGCCAAGCAAAATTGCAAATACTCCAGTTTTTTTTAGATATGCGTTATATCACGATCGAAAATTACATTGAGCTTATTAGGTGTCTGATAGTTCTCAAAGTATTTAGCCTCAAAATACAAATTCTGAAAAAATCCTGTTGGCACAAGGCAACGGGCAGTTAGGATAAAAAATACAAGCAAATAAACAATAATATTAAGGGCACAAATTAATAAAACGAGTCACTAATTACGATTTTTGTTTGGAATAAATACACGAATCCATTGTAAAACTCTTTTTTGTTAAACTTTGAATTGTTACAAAACATGAAAACTTTTATAAACTGTCTTGTAATATGAAATTGAAATGATCAATTACAGGTGGGTCCAATCAAACATAAAGTAATTAAGATTGTTTCTCTTTAAATCACGACATATATAAGATGTAGTAAGAGGCAGGGCCGGAATTATGCTATTACCTTCTCCTACAAGGACAATATATGGAGACAACGCCAGTGAATTGCTCAGTAAATCAGAAGAAGGGGTGGCCAATATCCTGACCTATCGCTGTCATTATTTAGAGGCCCGTCAAGTACACCGCTTAAAACGTAGTAATTTATCTGCAAATATATACTTTTAGTGCGCATAAATATCGGTAATTCTCCACACAAAAAACACCCTTTACCTAGAACAAGTTGCAACACGAGCGTTTTTTTCATGGGGATGAGTGTAAAATAGAATGGTTTTTAACATATCCAAATTTGCCAAAATCGGACCATGAGAAATCCCCTAAAATTACGATTCAAAATAACGGCTTACAATGCGAAAATTATAAAATAAGATTTGCAATACATGTTATACTATATTTATTGGTATATACACTTATTACCACACAAAGGTCTTAGGGGTTCAGTGCTTGTTCTTAATAGGATAGTAATTTTCAGCCGCCATCTTGGACTCGCCGTATCGAATAAAAAATACTTGTTCAAATTTTAAGGTGGTGTTGTGACCCGCTATGTAAAACACTATATTTTTACACTGGCATCAATGCCGTTATTAGTTTAAAACATTATTGACTCATTCTTAAGATATTAGGGTTTAAATGTTTTTTTTTAACTCATTTTGACATTATATATTGTAAAAATAAGTCCGTAATCTCATAATGACAAGTTGCCATCAAAATGTTGTTGAGTAATTTTCATATGATATTGATGGATTTAACATTTTCGGACGTCATCTTCGATCCGCCATTTTGAAATTAGCTAAGTTATATGAAATGTGTAGAAGTGGTGTTACCAATCATTTTCAAATAATTTTCCATGCTGAATTGAATGATTCAATCGGTTTTGTAGCATTATTTTTGTTCTTCAGATATATTAAGAAGTTATATATATTAAAAGCTTAAAAAATTATGTTAACTCACATTAAACTCAACCAATTGAAATGGCTAAGAACTGAAATGAAAGCCGATAATGGGTTATTAAGACCTTAAAGAAGTTTAAGTCTCTGCTAGATTTAGAAATACAGTCTTTAAGTAAAGAAAAATTACGAATATAAATGAATTTTATTTTGGATGATGCATCGTAACTCCATTTTAATTAGTCAGATTTTCATGGGCGATAGCTCAAAAGAAGGCTTATGACTTCCTGAGATTTGAGGCAAAAACAAACTTTATGCCATTCATTTGTGACTTGTTATAACAATCTTTAACGAAAACAAATTCCGAAAAACCTTATTTAGCGTTCAGCTTTCCCACGTCCGATTTTATTGACCAACAGCTTAAATAAAAGCCGGTAAATTACATAGTATTTTAAGACCAAAATCAACCGAAAGCCTTGTTGATAATCTGGAGATATAACGAAAAAAATTATAAAAAATCATTATTATCTAACGCCCAAAAAAATTGTACAGGAAAGAATTTTCAATTGAATATTAATTTATTAAAAATAAATTAATATTTTTTCAAAGGATTTCAGCATTGTTTTCAGTGTAAAAATCTAGTTCTAAATTATGTGTCACATGAAATTTTGAATTCTAAAGAAATATTGAAATTCAATATGGCGGATACCAGATGGCGGCTAAAAATTAGTACCCTGTTAAAATTCAGCAGTAGCCACCAAAAATTGCTCGTGGCGCTTCCAAGTCAATATCTTGAAAAATGTAGATAACAGATGCATACGAATGTTTTTTTCTCAATGTTATAAAAGCCGCCATTTTGAAATGTAATTTTAAAAGGCTTTCCTGTGGACCGTTTTTGACCGTTTTTGTATATGTTAATATAATGTTTTAGCATAAATCCGTTAAAACACTCGGATTACGATTTGTTCTAGGTTAGGTTATTTTTACTGGTCTAATAACTTACTACAAAGTAAGTAATCGATTGTAAGGCGGTGGCAGAGGGAAATTTCTTTCAGTTTTATTTAATGCATCGTTGTTAATGTAATTGATATTAAATTCGCTCGTTTTCTCAACCAATTGTTCAAGACATATTTTAGACATCTATACGTAATTTAATTATTTACGGTTTAACCTAAAACTCCAAAACAGGCAAACAGCTGATTTTGAAGGCAGACAGCTAAATTTTTTGAAGGCAAGATCAGGATGAAAACTTCTTTCGTATGAGTAATATTGATACTCTAAGTTATACATCTTGTCTAGTGTTATTCTCTTCTTTGATTTCGATCAAAGCTAAGTTCTATCAAACAACTCGAGTTTCCGTAAACTCGATCGCGGCCTGGAAACAGCTACATTTCACCTTGTTTATAATATATACTATTCATCGTTGTTTTGATATCTATTGTCAAATACTAGGGATAGTTTTTGTTAGGGATGGATAATAAATTTTCTTAAAATATAATAGAATCTTTATTAATTTGTTCATTAAATAAGATAAATCTTTGCTGTGGAAAATAACAATTGAAATTAATTCTTTTTTTTTACTCTTTGGATTATTTCACATGCAGTTTCAATGAAAATTAGCAGAAACATAGTATGGTATCATTTGGCGACAGTAAAGGTCGTATACATTTATTTAGCTTCAATGAAGAAAGACACGTCATGCGCGCACTTACTTCAGACATGACTTTATTGATTTTTTACTAAATATGTAATTGACTATCGCTCAATAATGCCTTCATAGAAGAGGCTTAAACTAGTTGCGACTGCAAAATTAGAACAAATGAAGAATCAGGATTCATTTTATACTTCCAACAATCCAGAGGGTCAATGACAGGGAAATATTGACAACAACCTTGCGTATATAACCTCTTGCGTAAGCACTAGAAATATGTTATTGTTAATTGGGGTACGGACGTACGATTTTTTGTATTGCCTTTATCAGTTGTTTTCAACTCATTAGTTCTTTTTATATATGTCATTCTATGTTTTCAACTGTTATACGCTAAACCTTAAACATTTTATCAGGTCAGTATTAAAACACTATTTTTTATCGTTATAATTATCGGATAAAAACAAACTAAATATCATGATTTATATAGAATCTGTGTTTTTCAAGGATAACAAAAATAAAATAATTTCTCTGTGATTTGATTTTTTACAACACCGTTCCAGCTTAACTTTCGGTATTAATGTCATTTAAAGTTCACTGAGACACGAAATTTCTGAGCGACGTTTTACTGTCACAATAACTAAGTTCTACCATTTCATTCCTTAACTTTGAGATTCTATCCTCATTTTATTATACTTTGAAATATGTTCACCATCTGCATTATTGTTTAAATAAATATACCAGCTCCAATTAATTAATTCAATTAATCCTTAGTGTTTTTGACATATATTGTAGGTTTTTCTCACATATTGCTCAAAAAACGTTAAACATGATTTTTCCATGGATAGGTCAAATATTTATAAATATCCTTAGAAAAATGAAAAACAACATAGTTTCCAAATTTGTATGTAGCTCTACATACAATTAAGGATTTTAGATGGACATTTTATGTTATGTTGTCTAACATTTATCATTTAGAGAGTAGCATAAAGGTTAAGTAAAATATCTGCAATTCCTTGGAAACAGTCTTTTAATCAGACTCTTTGAGGAACTTAAGTTATGTAGGTTGTGCTTAGATAATTTATATTCAATTTCAAACTCGCTCTTTGAAACCGATCCAACTCTGAGGAAACAAAGGAGGTAATGGGGCTTATTGGACATTCCTTGAGAGCTAAATAGTAATATTAACAGTTTTGCCCTTGCATAATTGGTAATAAATAAGGGTGGCGTATTTGTATGGAAGTATATTTTCAAAATGCAAAATAATTGCTTACTAAAGAGTAAATATAATAAAATAAATGAAGTCTCTGAAACAGGTCTTAGTTTTTGTTATTGTTGTCATAAGTTTTTTTTTGTTCAACTTGAAACATACATTACCGGTTCGAGTAGTTATCATACTTATTACTCATGAAATACCTTAAGAGGAAAGTTAAAATGGAAGATGAAAGTTCTCTGAGGACAACAGATAAATTAAAAACGAAAAAACCCAGAAAAAATATGCTCCTAGCTCATTTAGACAATCATAAGCGTTAAATTATATGTTGAAGAAAATATTTCACATCGAAATTAATTTCGTCTTAAGGACTAATTTCCAGGTACTTAAATAAAGCTTCATCGAAAATTACAAATGTGAACACGGTATTTATAAAGGTCATTAAAAATATCGTATCGCAAAACTCGATAATTAATTAGGTTAATTCGACTCTGAACACTTATTTTAGTTTTGAAATGTTAAGTGCGTAGCGAGGGATGTCCCAAGCGTTATCATTTAGATGATGCAGTGTCAAGGGAAATAATATTCATTGTTCTTCGTCTTTGTATAAGTTATATAATGTTAAGTAGTTGTTGCACTTAACAAGGATTTCAGTTGAATAATTTGAAATTCCTATGTTTTTGCAATGACTAAACTTTTACAAAATGTATTTAATACCCCTTGGTTGATACACCCCAAGTCTTTGTCTTGTGTCAAATTGATAAATATTATAGACATTAATTCGTTCAACTCTTTTGAGTCTTCTTAGTCAAATTCTCTGATGAATAACAAAGCCTATTTCTGGTGAGTGTCTTACTGGCATTAGTTAAACAAAAACTACAGCAAAATAAAGCTTTGTCACAGTCATTTTGTTTATGATGAATATTATATATTCTTTTGATTACTTATATTGAGTTTTGTAAGGCAATAACAATTTACATATTTTACTAACAGGCTTGAAGACTTCGTTTAACCTGTACTAAACTAACTAAATGCCAAATATTCTAAAAAGATACACTATCGTTTACAAAGTTATTATTAAGTTTTGACTAACTGATGGTTTGGTCCTGAGTAATTCATCAATCAAGGTACACAGACGTTGCACTCCGGAACCAATCACTTACGCGGTTGTAGCTCATTTATCGAACAACTATATCTTTCTAATAAAACTTTTTAGAATCGGTCTTAGTCTTAACTATCCTTACGCCAATTAATAAAATAATAGAGAAGCTGCTCTCTTCCATTCTACACTTCTAATAATATTGTAATAAATAAACAGTGATATTAAGCTAAATTTACCTCAATATGTGAGCAGTAAAACTGTAAAAAAAATTACTTACAAAAACTACCATACATTTCGGGTCAATTTCCGAAAATATCACAACAAATAATATTAGTAAAGTAAGCAATTGAATCATGTGGTTTTTACCATTAATATAATTTCTTGCGGGCCTCAGATGTTAATTAATAATGTACATCTACAGGGTGTTTTTTTAAAACGCAACCCATTTTTAAGTTTAAATAATGCACATATAAATATGAAACGAGTAATGTTTTATTGGTCTTTACATTTGATACAACCTATTACTTAAGTTTGAGCACATTTAGTTTACATTATGTGCTCAAACAGTCCGCCATTGGCATTTATATAAAGTTATGTTCTTTCCATCAAATTCCCGAACACGTGTTGCAAGAATTTCGTCTGTACCTCTTTGAATTTCTTGCATCAAATTCGTTATATTTGTTTGAGGTACTGAATATCCTGTGAATTGTTTTCGTATGCCTTACTTTTGATGTATCCCCAAATAAACTAATATATTGGGATCAAATCCGGGAATCATGGAGGAAATAATCCTTCACCGATAAAATAAAGTTTTGTGTTGAGTTTTTAATTGGTGTGTCTTTAAGCACGACAACTCGCGTAAAAATGGCCCGATCTGAATGAAATTTGCCACAGACATGTAAAGTAGTAACTATCCTATAAGAAAACAATTCATAAGATATTCAGCACCTCAAAACAAACGTAACAAATTTAATGCAAGAAATTCAAAGAGTGCAACACGTGTTCGGGAATTTGATGGAGAGAGCATAACTTTATACAAATGCCAATGGCGGACTGTTTCAGCTCATAGTGTAAACTCAATGTGATCAAACTTAAATAATGGGTTATATAAAATGTAAATATCAATAAAACAATACTCATTAAATATTTATATGCGCATTATTCAATCTTAAAAATGGGTTGCGTTTTTAAAAAAAAACACCCTGTATAAGTGATAACACAATAATGTAACAAATACCCTTGATTAGTATGGGTTGGGCAAAAGTCTAAAATATATAAAATAACATTTATATTATTCTGCAGAAAGTGATGAAACTTTACGGTTGAGTATCAAATAGAAATATTTTTCTATAGTACAAATAGAAATATTTTGGCGTATTTTCTCACTTTTTCGCACGATGAGGGGACGGCCCACGCTGGAAGTCTTGAAATTCTCAAATGTAAGCATACCTCGAGTTACACCTCATTTTAAAGGTCTTAATTAGTAGACCACAACAGCGCAAACCGCGTCTCAAAAGGTTGATCCAATCAGAAGTTACAGCTCCTCAAAGATTTTAATGTTGGCCATTAAACTCAAGGCTAAAATCAGGGGGAAAAGTCTAATTACTTATAAAGCACTCGGGACGACGTAGTTTAGTTTTAGATACATGTATTTCTCATTGATAAGGTTAATTTGACGTATTAAAAAACTTTTACTCATGACCACAGGAGGACCCGTGATGGTCCCGTGATGGAAGTCCAAAAATTCTTAAGAGTAAGCATACCTCGAATTTTACCTCATTTTAAAGGTCTTAATTAGTAGATCATAACAGCGCAGACCGCGCCTCAAAAGGTAGATCGAATCAGAAGTTACAGCTCCTCAAAGATTTTAGCCTGATTTTAGCCATGAGTTTAATGGCCAACATTAAAATCTTTGAGAAGTTGTAACTTCTGATTGGATCAACCTTTTGAGGCGCGGTTTGCGCTATTGTGATCTACTAATCAAGACCTTTTAAATGAGGTATAACTCGAGGTATGCTTGCATTTAAGAATTTCAAGAGTTCCAGCGTGGGCCGTCCCCTCATCGTGCGAAAAACTGAGAAAATACGCCAAAATATTCCTATTTGTACTAGATACTAAACTGTAAGGTTTCATCACTTTCTGCAAAATAGTATAAAAGTTATTTTATATATTCCAGACTTTTGCCCAACCCATATATATAAGCATGTAAGCTATACTTGTTTAAGAAAAAAATTGTCTTTAACACTCACGCTTCAGTTACTAACAATAAGAAAAATAGCTAACATGAACAGTGCTCTACGATTACGTTTAAGGATAGCACCTATGGCCTAAAAATTCATTTATACAGACGAAATTCTCGTGTAAAAAGTGATGGATCTAGAAGAGATATATTTTACATTTTCAATACTGGATTATTTTCATCTAAATGTGCGTTGGAAAATACAAGAAACTTTGATGTCTTTTTCGCTCCTAACTTACTACCGTCTCGAATGGCAACCAAATAATATTTAGGTAAGCCGTTTTTGGGATAGTAACATGTTAACAAGTTACATGCAAGTAAATTATATTTACGTTACGAGGAACCAACAATTGAGGCGGGTCACAGCAAAACTGGCCAAGTGATATTTTTTTCGAAACTGAGATTATGATGTTTTCTTACTCTATAGGGGGTCGATACACCAGACTGTGTGCTCATTTTCAGTCAAAACTTGTTATTTACTATTTAAAACGATGTTAAGTTTAGCGGTTGTAGCAAAACTCGCCTTTTTCATCGCGACTACTGTTGCAAAACTGGGAATTTTTCAGCCGACCAATGGTGTTGCAGCTTATGATCACGTGACTGTCAGATTCTTACATCTCGACTTATTGAAGTTCCTGAAGGTTACAGCTACTATCAGTATATTTTAAAGTTCATTATTAAAATAATTATAGATACAATAATTAAACCTTTGCAACGTAGAAAAGGGCGAAAGAAGAAATCGAATCCTGAGAAATGCAAGAAATGTTGACCTTTTATTTCTCTATGGGAATCGATACACCAGGGGGCTGTTTCTAAACGATGTTGGTAAATTAATAATATTGGCTTTGTATTTTTTAACACTAAGATTCCGTTTCAAAACGGCAAAGATACAACAGAAATGGACTGTAACTAGAAGCTTAGATTTAGCAATGTTTAGCTTGTAATAGTAAAACCCATTTAGAAACAGCCCCCAGACTGTGTGCTCACATTATGTCAAAACTGGCTATTTGCTATCCAAAAACAATGTTACAGTATAGCAGTTGTAGCAAAACTCGCCTTCTCTATTCTGCAAAACTGACTATTTTAAACTCTCCACATTCCAGAGTGGCGTGGCGTGTCAGAAAATTAGTCAAATAGCATTGTGTTATATGTAAAATCAGCTGATTTGGAGATGCACATCTTCTTGCCACTTGATTCATCTCCTATATTAATTGGAGAGGTGCCACGCCGTAGCACGCCACGCCACTCTGGTGTGGTGGTGGGCCTTAGTCTGTCACAGCAAAACTGGCTAAGTGCAATTTTTAACGTATTTTTTCTGGCAAGTTAATAAAACCTCAAAAATATTAGTTTCCACAGACTTTTAAGTACTTAATGTATTTGTAAACAAAATTCAACTCAATAGCACTATGTGCACGAAAAAAGTATATTTCATTACAAAAGCCACTTTAGACCCGTGTTATAAACTATATTTTTCGTCATACTGCATAAAAAATTGAGCTAACTACTTAAAAACCAAAGGTTTTAAAGAAAATAGCGTTGTTTCCATTTTGTTCTTGCACTTTAAAATCAGCTGATTATCTGTCAATTATTTTGATGATATGTCAGCTGACGATAACGATTGACTTATCGAAAGCAGTGTACTATTGATTGCAATAATGATTATTTTAATCTACTGTTTCGTATCATGAATCAGACTTACCGCTAACATTGTTATCACTCAGCTTATCTTCTCACTGAGGCAAAATTAACTATGTATTCAGCCCCTTGACCCGTTTAATGAACTATATTTTTCATTATATCACTCAATACAACACGCTAACTACTTAAAAACCCCAATCTATTACCTTAAAAGACATCTCCCAAAGCATCTTGTTCTTGCTATTTAAAACAATCAGCTGATTGTCTGTTTCATTTCGTGTTAGGTTAGATTGACATCAATGAACAACTATGAATGTATCGAACGCATTTAATAACGATTGGTGGAATGAGCGAGTTGCACAAATTGATTAAACCGAAAACCATGCAACAATGAAATGCAATTGATAATAATAAGCGATAACCACTTTCGATACGATCAACAACTTTCCATTGACATGCACGTAGTTGCATCTGACCTACATTGTAATAACGAACAGCTGATGCCCTCAACATCAGTTGACTTTTTCCCTCCCTAGGGTGGGAAACGGCTAGTTTCGCCACGCGACCCATGTATTGAAAACAGTCGATTTCGCAGCAGTATGACGAAAACGTTTTTGTGCTTCCTGAAACATTTAGGTTTTTGCTCTTAGTCAGTTTTGCTTTGACCCGCCTCAATTTTCGATTTTACTGCCGGAGTTAGTGAAGGCGTCAGCCCAGTAATCTAATGGTAATGGTTCTCAGTAATGGTTCGTTGTCAGCCATGACCAAGCCCTTTTAATTTTTAATTTGCCATCCATGGCTTGCCTATAAAACTAATGTGGGTGGGGGTGCCTATAAAACTAAGCTATAAAACTTAGCTGTTTTTATATTGTCCATAAGAAGGGACAATCCATTACATAAGCGGATGAATCGTGGTGTAGAATAACACATTCATTAATTAAGCAAGTAACTATCAAAAACTATAACGAATATGGTTAACATTTGACACCGCATTCAAAAGCTGAACTGTTCGATTGGCGTTGTTATTCAGAGAAAGCACGGGATTTTGTGAGTCAGTAGGGCAGGTCAGGATGGATCAATAGCACCTGTCGGGTCTATGTACCGGTCGGTCCTACCTTGGTGAAACTTGATTGTTTGTCGAAACTCTTTATTGAAAATATTCATTTCCACGGGAAGATAATGTTTAGGATAGTTTAACCTATACTTTTAATAAGAATGCAGAAATGGGTTATAGCTAGGTTATGCATTTAATAGGTTATAGTTAGAACAGTAGTATCGGTGTCTTAAACGAGCTGTTTTGTTCAAGATTTGTTTTAATGGTTGATTAAATTATTTACCATTTACCATAAATAATAAAATTCTGTTAGCATTAAAACTATTATTAGAATTAAAAATTTATATAAGGTACTCAAAACTGAAATAAAAAAGGCGTAAGTTAATAGATTTTTTATTTTATAAAATTTTTATTCTGTTAATTTGTTATTAATTGTATTTAGTAATATGTACCACTAGCTGATCAACCCGGTTTTACCCGTGGAAAAAATAGAAAAACTTCCTTGGATTCGTGATTAAATGTTTTCACAGTCCATACCACTTGACCTAGAATCTTGAAACTTCGCACGGACGTTCCTTGAAACAAATAGAAACAGTATTATCGTAAATTGTTAAATAAAATTACTAGAAAATAAAATTCATTTTAAACACATTTTCCAAAAGCACAAAACGATTACGTTAATGGTGGTTTAATCAGTTTATTTATTAATAATTATTTCTCTGAGCGGAGTTTTAAACCAACTGTCGTTGTTAAGAGTTTAAATAAATGGTTCAATTACTGATGTCATACAAAGGTTTAATAACCGTCTTCTTTATTTCCCTAGGTGATATCCAGCTCGTAACTGTAACTTTATTGCCACCCTCATACTATAAACTAATTAAATTCTAGATTACGACGCTTTTTAACTGAAATTATATAAGTAAATAATAAAAAAGTACTAACTCAAATTCTATTTAATCTTCGTAAAATAAATCTGTAGTAAAGAACATGTAGGCTACGCACTTAACAAATTTAAGCTTTACAACCATATTTTTTAATCGTCATTATTGCATAGCTGTAATATAAATCAAATGGTTTGTTGTATGATACGACAACATAATATTATGTACTACCTACCCGTAATATTCACCGTAATCCCCACCCCCGGAAGGGATGGTCTAGATAGAAACAAAAACATAAAAAGGGAAGTTTTCGATCATGTAAATAAGATACAATTAATATGTTTTATAATTAGTAATGTAGACTGTTTAATTTATTATTGCAAATGGTTGACTGTAAATTTACTGAGTATATGTCCTGAGTTGTTTTGAAAATCAATCTTGTTGAAAACCGCTCCAAAATAAGGACCATTTCATTTGTTTATCTATTTAATCTCCGGAGGATATTCTCTAGTCTCCGAAGAGTGGCGCAACGAGTCAGAAATTGTCCTGAGTCGAACGTCAGATCACCAGAGCGCAGGCTGTTCGGTGTGAGCCTCGTGGTGCCATCAATCGGAGTAGAGTCAGGCGCTGGAGCCAACTGTGTCAGACATCGACAACGACCCTTTCGGAGGTTACAAACTCGTAACTCAGAAGCTAGGGGCTCGATCCCCACCAGTGGTCATGAAGCCACAAGATGTGTCCACCGTCGTTGTCGACACATTGTTTTCCAGCCAACCTTTGCGGTCAGTTATGGACTTCGGAGGGGTAAACGCCTTCCCGAAGTTTCTGGAAGAGGAACTTATCACTGCCATCCGATCCCTGAAAACCACATGAACCCCCGGTCATGATAGTATTGCTGCGAAGGTGCTCAAGCTTGTCGTGGAGGACAACCCAAGGCTTCTATTAGACATGAACAACGTATGTCTGGCTGAGGGCGTCTCTTCTCGGCGTGTGAAGCAGCTCGTCTTGTCCTGATACCTAATAGTCCAGGCGGTATCTGTTAAAAAAAGCACATAGTTGGGTAAATCGTACAGTATCCGAGATTTTTGTGTTAATGGCTTTGGAATATCATTAAAAAGAAAATTTCACTATGCGTACAAATATAAACCTGTGCAAAACTTTTTATCGAGGAATATATAAAAAATTAAACAAAAAATCCACGTTTTTCGCCTGTTTTTCGAGGATATCTCCAAAACTATTTACTTCAGACAAAAATAAATGGCACCAAACGTTTTATTACAAAATTCTACATAGAAAAAAGTTATTTTAAATTTAGTTTTTCCTACAAAAAGTGCATTTTTTATCGAAAAATGTAAAAAAATAGTAAAGAATAATCTAAAAAATTACGTTTTTCGCGATTTTGTTGGAACACGACGACTCAACCAATGACTATCAAACTTTTCACTGTAAATGTTTGTATTGTAAAAAATAATTACACCAAGTTTCATAAAAATCAGCCCAATATGTTCAGCACAATAGTCATCTAATAATCGTACTGCCAAAATATTGAACATTTTTCATATCCATGTAAACCGCAAAGTACGATCCGCAGATACATGAAATTTGGACCAAAATATAAAGGAAAGTTAGATCTTTCAAATAAATCTTAAAATAATAAAATCGGTTCCCTTGGAGTGCCTGGGCAGGTGTTTAAATATAATGTTATGTTTGGCAATTTCTAGCAATTTCATTAATTTTCATTATTTCCGATCAAAGTATATTTTAAACCTCCAAAAGATTTATTTCAGGCCAGAGTGGCCTTAACATCGAGTCTGACCCTCATTTGTCAAACTCGGTCCCCAAAAACGCAAGGGGCGCCTTTTATTAGCAGTCCTCGTACAACGTGATCGAACTGACATTCGCATGCAAGAAGCTCGGCCCCCATTTACATTAATCCTTTATGCCTACCCTCCCTACGCCAAGCTCAGTCCCTAAAAATTAAACATGTTACCTTCATTAAGTAATTCTCAACCCCCATCATAGGACGTTTTTTGTACGAAGCTAGATTACCAAGTGATATAAGGTCCACGTCAGTTTCCTGTGACCTTCTCTCACAACTTGCAATTTTGCTATGGCAATTTAAAATATTTTGCAATTTTTTAATGCAATGTCACTGTGACAAAACAAAGTGTAATTAATATTCAGGCAATTTAGGTGAAATTAATGGTTTTAAAACTGTTTCCCACGTGAAATTGGTTCAAAATTTATAAAGCTCTTTCAAGGAATTTAGACTTGATAATTAAACGTTTATTATTAACTAACTACCATTTTACAATAGAAAGACGTGCTACACATCTTTTTGTCTCCTTCTTCTGAAGTCAAAAATGTACTGTCCAAATACCTTAGATAATAATAGAAAAGAACAATATACTGGATTTTAAGCGTTTTAATTATTTTCTGTAATAAAAATTTAGTTATTTTTCTGTTCATGCATATAGAGGAAGTTTTTTAATAAGGAAGTTTTTTTTACTCAAGCCATTACCAACTGGAACAGACTCCCACTGGAGTTTAAGGATTGAATGTTCAGAATGTTGTAACACATAAGTAATTTATAGAAAGTATTTAAAAAACAATTTTATTTTATTAATTAAGAAAGATGACTTGATTTACTGTGAAAGGGCCACCACTGATGTAATAGTACATTCTAAGCATGCGTGTCAATTGTGCGTCTGTTGAGTATGTCCTATACGCAAGTGCATGACATGTGGGTCGGCGGTCATCATATTAAGTTAGTGAGTTCATACATTTAAGTAAAAAAATGGCAATGGTCATGTTTGCAGGTAACAAAATCTTTCTTCCTAATATGTATTTTATAACTTTTATTCCATTTTTTCACTGAACATTGAGAACTGTCGAAGTGGGCTACTATTTTATTACATGAGTGTAAATTGTTTAATTACGATGACGACTGTTTTTATTTCCCTGAATACTTGCTGTAGACTATGTAAGCAGATATTTTAGTCACAGAAGACTTTTTATTTCAATATATAGTGTGTATTTTACTAAATAAATGATTATATTTCTTATAATTGTCTACGGAGAGCTTAAAATTGTAGTTTATATCACAAGGAGCGACCTTTTTTATCATACTGCGGAAATAAGCTTTTAGTCGTTAAAATTCTTGACTTAAAAAGATTTTTGAGCTTAAAACGAAATTTACAATGTTTACATTTCTGTTGCTTACAAGCAAACTTTTCATCTTGCAAAGAGCGACTTCAGCATACATACATTAAGAAGCAGAAAAAGAAGGACCTTCCAGTTATGAAAGAAGGCCACAGGAAACTGAAGTAGACCTTTTTCACTTGGTAATCTAGCTTCATATTAAAAACGTCTTAGGATAGTGGCTGAGTATTATTTAATAAGGGCAACTGTTTAATTTCGGGGACCGAGCTTGGCGAAGGGAAGGAAGACAGAAGGGATTTATGTAATGGGGGGCAGAGCTTCATGAATTCGAATGTCAGTTCGATCGCGTTGTACAAGGACTGCTAATAAAAGGCGCCCCTTGCGTTTTGGGGGGCTGAGCTTTGACAAATGAAGATCAAACTCGAAGTTAAGGCTACTCAGGCCTGAAATAAATGATTTTGAGTTTTAAAAATATACTTTAATCGGAAATAATGAAAATTGGTGAAATTGCTAGAAACTACCAAAAATAATATTATATTTAAACACCTGCCTAAGCACTCCTAGTGAACCGATTTTATTATTTTAAAATTTATTTGAAAGATCTAACTTTCCTTTATATTTGGTCCGAATTTCATGTATCTGCAGATCGTACTTTGCAGTTTACATGGATATGAAAATTGTTCAATTTTTTGGCAGTACGATTATTAGATGACTATTGTGCTGAAGATATTGGGCTGATTTTTATGAAACTTTGTGTAATTATTTTTTACAATAAAAACATTTACAGTGAAGAATTTGAGAGTCATCGGTTGAGTCATCGTGTTCCAACAAAATCGTGAAAAACGTAATTTTTTAGATTATTTTTTACTATTTTTTTACATTTTTCGATAAAAAATGCACTTTTTGTAGGAAAAACTAAATTTAAAATAACTTTTTTCAATGTATAATTTCATAATAAAACGTTTGGTGCCATTTATTTTTGTCTTAAGTAAATAGTTTCGGAAATATCCTCGAAAAACAGACGAAAAACGTGGATTTTTCTGCTTAATTTTTAATATTTTCCTCGATAAAAAGTTTTGCACAGGTTTATATTTGTACGCATAGTGAAATTTTCTTTTTTAATGATATTTCGAAGCCATTAACACAAAAATCTCTGATACTGTATGATATACCCAAGTCAAAACATATACCGCCTGGTCTACAAGACGACTACACCTGAGACCCCATTGTCTTTTTCCCCGTGCATGCTCGAAACGGCCTGCAAGGTGATCGAAAAACTTCGGCGCATCAGACTGACCGAGTCAATCGTCTCTGCGAGTGACCTGTCTCCACAGCAGCACATTTAGGACCGGTTATTCCACCATTAACGTCATCTAGAAGTAGTAGGGGCAGTGCAGAGGGCGGAGGACCACAACCCTCTCACCCAGAGAGGAATCCCACAGTTATGCCCATGAAAATAGGCAACGTATATTTTTAGCCTAAGGCTGCCGTCCAGTACCTTGGTGCCGTGATCGGTAGAAAACTGTCTTTCGGTGAGCATATATAGCACGCCGTCAACAAAGCCGCCAAGGGTGTGCGATCCTGGGTAGGCTTATGCCCAATATCGGTGGACCTCGCTCTTGCAAGCGCCGGCGCCGTCCGCTCGTGCCTGGCGTCCAGTCAGTCTTGCTTTGCGGTGTTGAGGTTTGGGCCCACGCACTCGAGTTAGGCGTCTACCGAGACTGGCTTACCCCTCGACGAACCTTAGGGGTTCGCATTTGCCTACCGCACGGTTTCGGGGCCATCTGTTACGGTGATTGGAGGGGTAAATCCTCTTCTAGTTCCCAGCGAAGGAGAGACAGGCATTTTATTGCAGGAGGCCAAGCATACCTTCTTTGAGTGCAATCGATGGCAAGCTCATTGAGCTTAGCTCTGTGATGGGATCGGCGCCGTTGCAACCCCAATGACCATCGTTGGAGCTCGGCTCTAGGGAGAAAGCAGCTATAACTGGGTTAGGCATTTCGTCCAGATCATTCTTGTCTGAAAAAAATCGAATCTTCACCGGCCCCGCGGCCCTTGTGACAAAAAAAACTCAAGGTATAGCCCGAAGTAATGTGGAAAGGAGCCCAGGGCAGTGTCCTCTGTGTTGAAGGGGGTGGTTTGTCGGTAGTCCAAGAAAACTTGAATCCATGGGAGTCCGACACCCAGACACGAGCCTCTCAGTGTGCGTAAAGGCATTGCACCTCCTCTCAAAAATTTATGTTTTACCCGTAAAATAAATGCTTACTAAAATCTAATAAGATAACTAGATCGTGTTAAAGAAAAATAATCAAGCAATGTTTTTCTTATATATTGTGCCATATGATTTTTTTTCATTTACGTTATGAAAACCTAGTATTTTCACATTTTTTGCAGACTAACATTCAGTTGAAAATCAAGGTGACATTTCTTCATCCTTCATTTTCATTTTCTTTTAACCAATTTTTAATAAACGTTGTGTGTAATAAAGTTGTTTAAAGAACCTCCTAAGTTATGTCTTGAAGAACGAGTTAAATTATCACAAGCCTGAGGCGTGAATTTAATAAAGAGAGCTTTTCATCAGGTGCTGCTAGCGACACCAACCCTTCTAAAGACAACATCGTTTGAACTTTCGTTGAACTCTTAAATATCCTAAGAAGTTTTTAGTATGGCAATTTATTCCTATGATTCCAAAAAATGAATGGACTGGACTCCTTATTATTATATTGATATTAAATTTAATTACCTTTTTATCCAATTAAAATACACAATCAACAATAAAATCGTTTGGGTTGTTTATGAATGTTTACATCATAAGAATTGGGTTTGAAGAAACTTTTCTAATTTAAAGTTCTTTGATCACTTAAGTAGGAGAAGATTTTAATAGCCTTTAATGACTATTTAATATTTATGAAGTAGGATAGATAACCTATTTCAATGTAAAATTTGTTTCCATATAATGTTATTACCAGCCAAATTGTCCAAACAATAACCAGTTTGACTGCAAACCGCGCTGACTGCAGTTTGACTGTATATTGTTGTAGTCAACAATACCCAATTTTTGAGAACTGTACATGCCATTCAGCAAACGACAGGCCATGCTACTGTTTTATAACTAATCGACTCCCCAATCAGCTCGTTAGGCTTTGACATTCCACGTGATGTTAAACTAGACAAAAACACGTTTAAAGTGTTCAAAATTTTAATACTAGAAAGGAAACTAGGTAATATATGCTAGTGAATTTAATATGAACATAAATAATAAGCCATAATAAGGTGCTACATGAGCTTAAACAGTTTAATGAAGGGGCCATGAAATGAATAGCAATATATTTTATCATAGGTAAATTTCCTTGATCTGTGAATGCTAGGAAAACTAGATTTTACACCAATTTGTTAAAGTGGTTATAACAAGTAAATATGCAACCCAAAAGTCCTAACCGAACGGTAAACAAATAATAAATACGTTTCCTTTAGAGTTGAGGAATTTATATTGATATACTTAGGAGCTGTTGTCCTCAAATAGGGGTTGACTTACTTGATTTTAAATTCAATTTTAATCAGAATTGTCGATTACCCATCATGATTCAACCTTGTAATGTACCTCATGTTACTGTTCAAGTTAGGTTTCTTATCAAACCCCTTAACAATTAATTTAAAATGTATCTCAATTATGTTTTCAGCTAATTCAAATGCATGTAAAGTACATTGGCCAAACGATCAATCCGACTGTATTGTCATTAATTCAATTTGCTTTATATTCATTTTGGGCAAAATTTTGAGGATGACCGAAAGCGGCTCAAACTTCAGTTGAGCGTACGTTAATTAATTCCATACGTACTGTAATATACTTTCCATACGTTTGTAATAGGTAATGTTGTAGTCTAATTTGTAATACCTAACTCTGGGTCCAACCTGAAACATTTACACACGAGTTGCAGTTCACGGTGGCGTGAGATGATCCTGTAAATCAGACAGCACATTGAATATCCCAACCTAGAAGCTGCTTAAAATACATTTCTGCGTGAAATCACCATTCCCTAATCAAACTGGCAATATCTTTGCTTATCATCCCCTAATTTACAATTCATAGATCTGACTAAATTAAATGACGTTGATTTTTACCTGTAATTGTTACTTTCTTCATAAAATGTATTTCTGTGTTTATTTTGTTTTGAAGATGTTTTCGTTTAGGGGTTTACATTATCATTAAAATGTTGAATTCCCTGTCCTAGTTATAGACTTTGACTTTCTTCTTAGATAATATCGAGCAATTTCCATATATTAAAAATTTCTTAGACGAGGTATTACTCAGAGATTCTAGTTTGCGTAATGCGTGAGATATATTGACGATTTTTGAATTTATTTTAAAAATTTATAATTTGTTTTTGGTACATTGGGTTTAACTGTTAGCACTTCAGCGCTGGTAGAGGTTTTTAGCGTTCAGAACGTAAAATGTTATTATTTCCCTTTTATCTGAGAACTCCCTTTATGTTACGAAAAATTACGTAAACCTCTTTTCCAAACACCAATACTAATAATCTAAACATCTATCGCAAACTGCATTCAATTCATCGCAAACTCATCCATCCACTCATGCATTTTGCTTTACTAACTTTCAGACTTATTAGAATACAAAATGTATCAAAAAATATTCAAAATTCCCTTAAAAGATTTCTGTACATTAACAACTTTAAAAAAAGTATTTAGACGATGCATAATGTGTTTGGTAAGAGGTGCTAAATAGGAAAAACTAATTATGAATTTACTCTCTCACCGTAAGCGGCACAGAATTATTTGCTGCAGAGATCCCCATCACGCAACACACTAGTTTATTTCCCTTGTGGTGGATAAATTCTTCTCTCCACAATACATACTTTTGCAAACAGAGCATCGCTCAAGCTGTGCGCACCGAGCGTTCAGCCAGTTTTCTGTGAGTTTTAAAATAATTAATTGATTCAAAATAATTTTAGTTAAATTTTAGGCTAGTAAAGTGTAATAATGTTTAAGTGAATCTAACGATTTAATTAATAGTACGGTGCAATTAGACCTAAACCTGGACATTCAAAAAAAGTTTCTAACCAGCGCCAATTTGTTTAATACACCTCCCCAAATAAATAAACAAAAGTTACACTGATTTGAGCGTCGGGTTTGGGTGGGAGGGGGCTTAATAGAGGGGAAAATGTAATTTTTTTTGATATTTTAGCAAATATCTTGAAAACGGTGCGTTTTTTCTAAAATATTATACTTTGCAAAAATAATCTACATTAAATTTCGAATAAAATGATACCATATGTTACCTATCTGACGTGGACGGTTATTGAGGTGATGAGGGGTAAATGTAAATTTATTATTATTTTATAACAACCAAATATCCCAAAATATCCACTCCACATGCTCCATATTGACATTTGCCATTATTTTAAATAATATTTTACTTCAGGGAATCATTACAAGTCAAGGGAAGGATGTTTTTGGTCCTTCTAAATTTTTACTCCCTCCATCTAAAAAGTGGCAGGTAAAACCTTTTGAACAGAAACCCTATCATGTATATCATTTTAAAGGGAACGACGAAAGGAGATGAATGGTGAAAACTAGAGGTCTCTACGTTGATGATAAGCAAAGTTACAGCAAATCAAATTTTTAAGTTTTACAAAAACTGCTGCAACTTTTCTTATGATCAACTTAGAGACCTATAGTTTTCACCATTCATCTCCTTTCATCGCGCCCTTTAAAATGATATACAACATGATAGGGTTTCTGTTCAAAAGATTTTACCTCCCACTTTTTAGATGGAGGGAGTAAAAATTTAGAAGGACCAGAAACATCCTTCCCTAGACTTTTAATGATTCCCTGAGGTAAAATATTATTTAAAATAATGGAAAATGTCAATATAGAGCATGTGGAGTGGATATTTTGGGATATTTTGGTTGTTATAAAATAATAATAAATTTACATTTACCCCTCATTACCTCAATAACCGTCCACGTTAGATAGGTAACATATGGTATCATTTTGTTCGAAATTTAATGTAGATTATTTTTGCAAAGTACAATATTTTAGGAAAACCGCACCGTTTTCAAGATATTTGCTAAAATTTCAAAAAAATTACATTTCCCCCTTCTATTAAGCCCCCTCCCATCCAAACCCGACGCTCAAATCAGTGTAACTTTTGTTTAAATGTTGGGGGAGGTGTATTGAACAAATTGGTGCTGGTTAGAAACTTTTTTTTGGATGTCCCGGTTTTCCCATTTTTAAAGCTAATTGCACTGTACTATAAACAAACATTCTACCGAGGGTACATAGCAGTGGGTGTGATTGGCTTGCACTTAGTCAGTTAAAGAATCTAAACATTGACTCACATGTCTCTTTATTACATTATACAAGATGTCTAAAATTGATTACGGACAAACTAACAGTCTTACAAAGATTAAACGAACTTATTCTCCACTAAATTGACCCCAGAGAACGGCCAAAAATTGTTTTAAAACTTTATAAGTGCAGGGTGTTTGAAAAAACGCGGGGGAACGGGTTCGAATCTCAGAATTTCCAAATGTAAATCCATACCATGTTATACGTTATTGCAAAGGTCTCTACAAAACCAACATTTTCGCTTCATTAAACAAATGCTTGGTTTTCTTTTCTAATTTCCAAATGGTGGCCATTACTGTAAAAAAATAGTATTTATGAAATACCATGTACCATTTGAACCACTTCTTATTTTTTATCAGATCCTGAGCCCATTTAAGCTTACCTTCATTATGGTAAAGCCAAGGCAACATTTTAAGAAAATTTCGTTTTAAAAAGATTACTTTTTGTTGTTGATATTAGTAGCCCTGAAAATAAAAAAATAAGAAATCACCATATAGCAAATAGCATAACATGCTATTCAAACATTTCAGCTAATATGATTCATCTAACTTTCTCGAATTGTCAGCTAGTACGATGTAACATTGAAACTTTAATAGCATAAAGTCGAATCCATAAGGGGGTTCAAGGACCTGAACAGGACAGAACCTCTCTCCCATGCAAGTTTGATGCTGATTGGATGGACAGTTTGGTCGTGCACAAAAAGCAAACATACAAGTGACCATTGATTATTTTGCTTAGGGTAGCTTTAAAGAGCCTTAGTGATTTTTTTGTGAGATAATATCCTGACTGCAAGGCTAATCTACTTTTGTTTGGGACTGTGAATTATTAGTTTATCGAACACAATTGTAAAAAAGGCAAAATAAAGAATATTAATACTCTATTGTTTATATAGAATGGTTTAGATACCCGCAGGGATGTTTAGCTGAATTAAACCTTGTCCATTTTATTTAATGTTAAATATCAATAAACATGCACCGATTTAAAGGGATTGTTCATGTACATAGTAAATATCTGCCTTGAATAAACGCAATGATTCATATCAGTCTACTATTACAATTTAGAGCGTATAAATTATTTAATAAAGATACTTCACATCACAATTTTTTATTCCTCTGCTTTCTTTACAAACAAAGTTAATTATTCATTAAATTTAACCCAGTTAACTTGAAGATGCGTTCTTTTAATATAAGACTACTCTAGAGTTAAATCATTATTGTGTTTACAAATTGCAAAGTTATAGAAACAAATTTCATACCTTTGATTTTTTCTTGTATGGGTCTGTTCCATTCGGTAAACTAATAATATGTAACCTAAATGTATTTAAATGCCCAGAAAAATTAATACCATTTACCTGTATAAGAGAATTAATCACGAGCTAAACACAGGATGAAAGCACGTGGCGTTGCTAAGCAACTGCCACTGTGAGAATTGAGTATTTGGGTTATTTTATTATTTACTTGTTTAGCGAGACAGTATTCACCTAGGACTAATTTCCTTAAAAAGGTCAATGTAAATGAATCATTTAAATATCGAGGGACAACATGCTAAAATAACAATCTTAATCCTGCCAGGATGAATCTTACTTCTGGATGTAAATGCTGAAACGTCTTAGACTTACAACACTTAAGAATGAATTTATATGCAGTACTCAACATACAAAACTCATAATGTATATACTTACAATACGATAACAAATCCTCTGTAAAAAGGCAGACACTCCTTTTAGGCCTGATGATAATTGGTGGACCGGTCGGAATTGATCGCCATTTTAAGCTTTTGTGTAATTATATTACACTTTATTTACTGTCTTGAATGTAAATAAAGTATAAGTTTAAATACCTTTTTTGTATAGTAGGACATTTTACCATTCACATCCAATAATTCTATCGATCATATGCCATGCTAATAAGGAAATAGTTTAGAATCTTACATATATGTCAAAATTGTATGAAGGTGCAATGCTAGGTAATTTTTATGTCTTAGATTGTCAAACTATATAATTACAAAATTAACAGGTTGGGGATTAAACTGCATAAAAATGCGGTCAATTTAATCTGGAAAAAAAGTACAAAACTATAATAACATTTAATTGTTGACAATATCCAAAGATGTTTGATGTGTAAATTAAGAAGTCAGCAATGATATAGGCAATTAGAAAAGTAATTAATTAATTGTTGTAAACATACTCAGATTATTCCTAGATGTAAATCGTTTTTAGGGCAATAAAGTTTCAGTAATTTCGGAAGATATGGACTGAAATTTGTAAGGGTGTACAAAGTTTTAGTCAAAATATTTAACAAGGAATACCATTTTTCGACAGTTAATAAAAACATAATTTCTCTAATAGTAATAGTTGAACCGTTTTATATACATTTAGTCGTACCAAAAGTCCTCTCTCTGTTATCTTTATTGCAATGAACGAAAAACAAAAAAATACTTAGATATTATCTCTTTCAGTAGACAGCGAGAATACCCTTAAATTTATATTTAAAATATCTTACTAAAATGAAAATCATTCCAAATTTAAAAAACTACTCTTTGAAAATTATATTTTGACTGGAACCCCAAATGGGATAAACTTTTAACACCATTGCTTTATAAAAGTGAATAATATTAGAATCTTATCCCTTGGTGTCGGCTTGGTGATGATTTTTTGAAACTCTTTAGGTCTATTGAAAAAAAACACCGATTGACTTTGTGACCACAATTGGTGTGAGAACCCTTAGGCAAGTAACTCTAATAGCTGAGGGGGTAGTCGGTAACTGGCAACCTATAATATGGATTCAATGAAGCTAGTTCTGCCATCAGGTGCAGCCAGCTTATTTCTAAAAACGATAATGTAGTGTCCTTAGCTAAGTTTTTATTTTTCAAAATTGAAAACCGAGATAAAATACGTTTTACAAAATAATTCATAAATAACTCTTGATCGTGATTTTGGTTGCAAACTCCCAATTAGTTAAAATGTTCAAAATTGATATTAATTTATTTGGTCGGAAACCTGGGCAAGCCACTTCACTTCCAACTATTTGTGTGTTGAGGGCGCCTTTGATGTGGGGTCTTCATTTGCCACCCAGTCGACTCGGTGACCTGTCACATGAATACGCTTGCTGCAAAATAGGCGGGTATTTACTTTAAGTACCTTAGCTGTAATTAGTATGAGTACATCTGTTAAACCTTTTATTTTGTTAATAATTTTAGTCATTTGCTTTAAATGTTTTTGCATTATTTTATAATCACATTGTGGCGTCGTTACACTTTATTTTAGACACGCTTGGTTACAAAAATCCAATTGTTTTGTAATATTGTCTTTGGTGATTGACAAAATTAAATCACTATTTATGCGTATTGGTAAAATCTATACAAATATAATACATACATTAAAAACATTTTGCCAAGAAGTAATTATAATAGAGCTGCCAAAAATACTTTTATTTAATAACTATGAACAGTTTCGAAGAGAGGCATTGTTTTGATAAAACCTCACCTATAATATGAGTAAAATAAAGGTTTCATTGATAACTCATGTACCAGAGTCACAAATAAGAAAATGTTTATTTATGAACTGTTTAGTGTGATAAACTTTGTTATTCTTTGCTTCAACACGCTTTGAAAAGGTTGTATTTTACACGCTACTCATATTATATTATTATACCTTTTACATCGAAGAGCAAATTATTACATGGAAAAATCGAGATCATCAAAGCGTGATTTCAAAAAGATCTTTGATGTAAATATATTTTACATTTATTTTTTTAAACTTTTATTTCATTATTTTTTGAATATTTTCTATTACGTAATGTTTTTTGGTAAACGTAATATGAATTCTTAGATATCATTTCTATTGTTAAGATAGAAAGAGATATTAATAATTATTCAGCTGCACATAACAATGAATTTTAAATTGCATATGACTGAACACCGAAAAAGATTATTGATATGACGATTAATTGATTTTGGAGTAATATCAAAAGAGGTTGTATGTCCTCATTAGTGAAGACAACATCACTTCTTGTAAATTTAACAACGGTTTTCATTTTAATTTTGCTTCTGATATTTCTTTTTACATTTTAAAGGTATAATATCCAAACTCTGTAAACTGCTTAATATTAACTTGTTTATTAGATTAAATATCAAGAACGTTTTTGTTTGTCTTTTAATAAATTGCCTCCACTACACGGATATTATTGTGTGGTTCATTCATCGTTGAGACTAACTATGTTCTTCCTAGGATAATTCTGTGTGAGGTGTACCAAGGTTCCTAACTGACTCCAATCGAACCCTTGTCCTTTGTCCCTTGATTTGCCTATTAGTATTCCGGGAAATTAATCGGTTGTCCTTGTCAATAGGCCTAATTAGTTAATGGAAGTATTTCTCCTATTGTTTAGCAAATATATAAATGTTAGACTGACTGGACTACAATATTAATGTTTAATATTAATTTTTACAATGTATACTTTGTGGGCCCTTAAAAGATGAATCAAGTGAAAAAATCTTAGATTAAAACAGTAGTGGCGAGGTGGCGTTTCTGGCCCAATCAAACTTTGACAGGCAGTCAATTTTTTGACAGCTACTTCCGGTCACGTGACCGGAAGTGACGTCATCAGCTGTGACGTAGCTGTGACGTGTTGTTGGTGGGTATTTAAAGTTTAAATGCCCTGCTGTGCTTGGTATTTAAATTTTAAATGGCCGGAAGTGTGTCAAGGTCGTTTGGGGATGTTTTTAAAAAAGATCTTGCATTTTCGGAAAATCCGAAAATGCAAGATAATTTTTGTTTCTTTTTACAAACTGTTGTTTTGTTGATTTTCACGTCTGTTAAAATACCATGTAAAAAATGGAATTGACAAATTAACAAGAAAATATCCTGCTACAAAGTATCCAAATAAAGATGCAATTACATAAACATAAACTTTAAAATATAGCGAATGTTCTTCCTTTTTATCTGTTAGCATTTCCTGAACAAGGTAACCAAAATTGTAACCACATAAAAATGAAAGTAGGCAAATAATAAATTTCGACGGGTTCACAAAAACCAAGTTGTAAAGTAGCGAATTTCTTTCTTCTTCCATTGTTGAATTTTTAGTCGAAACCAATTAATGATAACATTATTGCTTGCGCATCAGAACTAACAGTTGATGAAATTTCATTTACTTGTAGGCTTGTAGTAGTTTCATTTGTAGTAGGTAATTGTTCGGAAGTTGGTGTAGATGTAGAAGAAACAGTATTATCTTGAAGCTCAGAGTCCATGTGTGCTCGGGTAAAGAGCTGAAGCTTTAATGACGTGTGGTATCCGTGTCCTACTGTGCATCAGGAGTTGTTGGTGGTGGGGGGTCGTTTGTTTCTTGCACTGAAATGTAGATGGAATCATAACTTTCTGGAGGATGCACTAGAATTTGTTGTATAGGATCTGCATCAATAGGAAAACTTTGCGTTTCAATGCAAAGTCCATCTTTAATAAAAGAAACATATAAAACAGAACTCATGTTTATTTAGATGTTTACTCTGCCAGTTCTACTAGCAAACTGATGTGTCAGTAGCGGCGCTGCAACCTCCCTTGACATGTGCAGCTCGGAACATCTGCCCTCCCCCCACCACCATGAGAGACTCCTCGCAATTTTTGGATTTGTAGTGTTAGTTCTAACGTAGGTGTTGTAGGGTGAACATCTCAGTACTAAACAATTGTTTTTAACATTTGGCTTAAAATACTTATTTAACTTTGTACAAGTTACAATATTTTTAAAGATGCTACTTTATTATATTACCTTAATACTTAGTTATAATATTTAGTTAAAGAAATCGAAACTGTAGTTGCGATTAAAAATAGAAACATGGTTTCTTAACATTTGCCTTAAAAATATTTGTAACAAAATATCGTAAGAAAATTTTTACAACATATTTGAATTAATATGTTTGCAAACCCTATCATGCGAGTTTTAAAAGATAAACGAGACCGAGTGGGCCGGGTTTGACCTCGCATGCTTTCGCTTGTTGCCGACCAGTTAGCAATACAACTGGTTGACCTTGCGCCGCACTTTCGCTTGCGGCCGGCCGGCGAATACAGGTCGTCGTCCTTGCTGCATCACCCGGCACACCTGTCCTTGATTGTTTAACACACTCTACACTCTACACTCGCCAAGTTATTCTTTCCTTTGCCACCGTCCTAACAACACCTACTTCAATTTCACAATGAACCGCTCCGAGTATACCGAGATTTGGTATAACTGGTTTTCCTATCTTCAACTGCTTGGGGTACGAATTATTCAATCGAACAACAATCGTGATTGGTATGATGTTACAACCACTATTGCTCGAAAACCTTTTCAGCAAGTTTGGAAAAACATTCTTACCGGCACCAAAATTCGCACCGAACCACCCAAAATTCGCACCAAACCACCTATATCACCTGTATCTTCAAACGTACCCCAGCAAAAATTTCATCTAAAAAAACTGAAACTTAACCAAAAATATGAAATCTTAAGACATTTATCTTCTTCTATTTTCATTTTTAATTCTGAAAAAACCAAAATTTATGTCATTGACATTCCCAAAAAAATTCCTATTCCCCTTAACCCTCGACACTTGATAATAAATAAAAAAGGTGCCAAGTTAAACATAAATATTACCGAGTAAAACCTTTTCCCACCTCCAAAGTCCACCCTGGTGGCAAAAAAAGGCCCTTCTAAGGGCCGACCTAAGACTTTCAAATTTAGGGTTAAGTTTAAGTATCAACCCTTGGTGACTAACAAGGGGTGGTTTGCGAAAGCCCCTATGGGACTTAGAGGTACACGGACCTCTTGTTAGTCACCAAAGGTTAAGGCTTTAGCGAAAGCTCCCCGCTATTGACTCAACCTTTGGGACTTAGAGGTATGTGAACCGCTTGTTAGTCACCAAGGGTTGAGGCTTTAGCGTCCAACCCTTTGTGACTTAGTGGTACACAGACCACTTGTTAGTCACCAAGGGTTGAGGCTTTAGCGAAAGCCCCCCGCTATTGACTCAACCTTTGGGACTTAGAGGTATATGAACCGCTTGTAGTCACCAAGGGTTGAGGCCCTAACTTAAGCCTAAATTTGAAAGTCTTAGGGTGGCCCTTAGAAGGGCCGATTTTGCCACCAGGGTGGACTTTGATTGAGGAGGGGAAGGAATATAAGGTTTAATTTAATATATTTATTCTCAATTTTCCACCCTCCGCTGTTACTAGTAAAAATTTTGGATCTGTTGGGACAAGTGGTGGTTTGGTTTTTGGAGTTGTGAGGATATAAATTTTCGTCCTCTCCTCGTTGTAGATATAAATTTTGTTTTCTTCAATTCTGTACAGGTTATATTTTTTGTTTTTCTTTAATTCCTTTAGCCTGATGTTCTTTACTGGTGCGGGATGAATTGTTTGGGGGGTGGGGGTTTCTTTGATTGGTGCGGGTTGAATTTGTTGGGGGGTAGAAGAAGGGTGCAGTCCGCACAACTCCATCCAGTCTTCAGTTAAAATGTCGTCACAAATTGGAGCGATGGGAATCTCTTCAATTTGCGGCGTTGATGTTTCTGTAACTGGTGTGGGATTCTGAAATAATTGGGGTTGATCTTCATTAACAGCATCAGCTATTATTTCGTTAATGGAGGAGGAGAGGACGGGAGTAGAAGATTTTTGCGGAATAAAATCGTTGATTGCAGAAAGGCTGATCGATACCGGGATGGAATGTTGCTTCATCAGAGGTTTCTTGAGCAGACCCAGAAGAATAGGGCAGGATGAAGAGGCAGATGAGGAGTCCATAATTAGATAAAGGAAATAATAAAATGGATATAATGAAATAGAAAAACGTGGGAATGGATAGTAACAGCGATGGTGGCGAGTGGCAGAATAACACAAGGCGGGCGAATGGGGTTCTTATAGGCAGCAGACACAACAACCTTGTAGTCAAGGTAGTGACCAGGTCCAAGTAGGCACACAACAACCTTGTAGTCAAGGTAGTGACCAGGTCCAAGTAGGCCAGACGAAGTTGTGAGAGCGGTGGCTAGCGACCCGGCCAAGGCTACCGGCCTCGGCAGAGCGACACGTTGACCTACTAGTCAAGGCTCGCTAGCGAGGTCGAGTCTCGAGCTCGCTGATATAAGCAAGCGCGCAACGTTTCTCTTTGGCATTACGGTGAAGGTGTAACTGGTCCGCTTACGTGGAGGGTTATGCTGTAACGTAATGTTCGCCATGGTGTGTGGGATGGCTTATGTCAAGCACACACTGCGTTCGGCTGTTGTGGGAGAGGCGCCCTCCTATAATAGTCGGTCGCAATGGCAATCCACCTACCTTTCCATTTCCTGCGTGGTTTAATTGTCAGGGTTAATATTACGGTGAGGTGTGTGAGTTCGCTTACGTGATGATCACACCGTAACTGTAATATTAAGTTAGGTGTAATATTATAGGGAGGTGTGTGAGTTCGCTTACGTGATGATCACACCGTAACTGTAATATTACATAGTATAAGATAGAATAGGGGGAACGTTAGGTAGGGGTTAAGATATGATAGGGCGGTGAGGTGTGTGAGTTCGCTTACGTGATGATCACACCGTAACCGCATGCATGATAGCATTTAAGGGGTAGCATAAGTTATAATAAAGTAGTATAGAAATAAAGTAGTAGAATAAGGTAGGGACCCCACGCTTCCCGACCCCCCTTTTTTTTATAATTTTTAAATGACCTTGACCTAGTTTTGATTGTTCTACTTTCGGACTTAGAATTATTTTAAATGACCTATTTTTTAGACTTAGATATTTTAATTTCAAAAGACTTACTTGTTTGACTTATATATTGATTGATTTTAAAACTCTACTTTTGAGACTTAAATATTTTGTTAAAGTTTTAAATAACCTAAGATTTTAGTTATTTTTTGTGTTGTATCTTTTATTAAATAATTATTATTTTTAACATTTGGGTTTTTGTAAATGTTTTAATTTCTGTTGATGGTGAGTTTAGTTTTCGCGTTGGTTATTAATATTTTTGAGTTTTTGCGTCATAACTTTTATACCGTTGGTTTAATCAAAAAATGTTACTGGACCTTTTTTGTTTGTCTTTTAATTCCGCTTAATTTGAGTACCCGCACGATAGATTTGGAGCATTTTTTGTTATATCCCCCCCTCCCCCCCCCTCCCCCCCTCCCCCCCTTCCCCTTTCCCCCCCTCCCCCCCTCCCCCCCTCCCCCCCTCCCCCCCCCTCCCCCCTGGAACCCCCCGCATCCCCCCGCATCCCCCCGGCAAAACCGGTTACTTGATTTCGTCGCCGTTCAACTTTAGAACTGCGTCGCCGTACACGATGGCAGTGGATATAACAAAAATGTTCCAAATCCATCGTGCGGGTAGTCAAATTAAGCGGAATTAAAAGACAAACAAAAAAGGTCCAGTAACATTTTTTGATTAAACCAACGGTATAAAAGTTATGACGCAAAAACTCAAAAATCGAGGCTATAGGCAGTGGATATAACAAAAATGCTCCAAATCTATCGTGCGGGTAGTCAAATTAAGCAGAATTAAAAGACAAACAAAAAAGGTCCAGTAACATTTTTTGATTAAACCAACGGTATAAAAGTTATGACGCAAAAACTCAAAAATCGAGGCTATAGGCAGTGGATATAACAAAAATGCTCCAAATCTATCGTGCGGGTAGTCAAATTAAGCGAAATTAAAAGACAAACAAAAAAGGTCCAGTAACATTTTTTGATAAAACCAACGGTATAAAAGTTATGATGCAAAAACTCAAAAATCGAGGCTATAGCCTTGGGCTCACAGTATATATAAGGTGTGCTGTAGTCTTGTGGTTACATTTGCCATGGAATCCCTCATGATCTTTGGTGCTGTGCACAACTTTGTCGAAGCCAAAAAAGTACTATGGTACATAAGAACGTATCATAGCAATCTGAAGTGTATTAGTGGAGTACTTGAAGCTGTTAAAGCAGACGGTACAAAAATCTGTTGCACTTCGGATTCTATGGATTACGAAGGACTCGAAACATGGGTCCTTTATTATGTACAATTTTGTACAAAAATTCACATCAAAGTTGACACGGACTAAAGGGGTTTTCTAGGAGGAAAGAAAAGAATAGATACCAACAATGCATGTTGGTAGCTATTCTTTTCATTCTTCCGCTAAGATTTAAATGACCTTGACCTACTTAGGACTTAGAAAATTTTCACTAAGTTACAATTGACCTTCAAAATAAGTAGGTCAAGGTCATTTAACTTTAAGCGGAAAAAAGAGAGGAACAGTGTTATTAATTAACACTGTTCCTCTCTTTTTTCCTAAAAGGCAGGGGGAGAAGTTCCGTTAATGTCTACTTTTATGTGGCAGAATCATATCCATCATCATCTGATTCATTTTGAAAGTTGATGTAATCTACATCAACCCAAAGATAATGGAATCCTTGTTCAAAAGCCATAGTATCAATGTATGTTTCAAGTGTTGAAAACCAATTCGGATCTACGAAAGGGTTGATGGTAACTAATAAACGTTGATATGTTAAATTTACCATTCTTTCCCCAGTAACATTAATCGTAAGAAAATTAATATTCTGGAGGACATGGATTAAATTTAACATAAATTGAATATGTTGTTGAGGAGTGCAAAAAACATTGTAAAACATACGGAAACTTTCCATGATTATCGGTGAGGGAAGTGATGCCTCTTCATATAATCCACGGTTTATATATACATTTTCCCCACCATAAAGTTTTAAAAGTGGGTCAAGGTCATCTGAAGATACCCTATGAACGGGGAACAGAGCAGTAAGTGGTTAGACCACAAACTGCTCTGTTCCCCGTCCCTATTTAATTTCTCATAATTATATGTGTTTATAAACACATACAATTAATTTCATATTTTGCCAGGGGGCAGAAATTGCAGAGATGACATTTTTCTTGAGGTGCCGGCATTTGTAGTTTATACCCAATTATTCCGCTTCTATAAGCAATAGTTCGATAAAGCTCGTCCCCCGGGCCGGCAAGAGGAAGCGCCTGAAAAAAAAAATTATTAATTTAAAGAAATTAAAAAAAAAATATATTGTTAACAAAATAAACAATGCAGTTAATGAAAAAACGTACCATGTGGCATACGGCACATATTCTGCCAACATTTGGCCCTTCAAACCAAATTTTGGTTTTGTAGACGCATCGTCTTTTATGCTCATAAATGAGCTCTCCTTGCAAAATTGGCGGCAGCGGCTCTGACACCCTTCTGATATGCCGGAGCATAGGGTTATCGGTGCAGATACGCTGCAGACACAACTCGTACAAGGAGCTCATAGTTATGGTCTGGCTATGCAAACCTCAAAGCTTTAAATACGTACCAATCACCTTGATGGCGAAGGTGATTCCCCCTCCCTCCGGGTTTCCACTATATATTGAGCGGATAGAAGCTTTATAGAATTAATAGTTTGCTACATTTTGAATCAACAAAACGTTATGGAATCTTTCCTAAAATACCTGATTGATCAAAGATTAAGTAGAAACCGAAGGGAACAAAGAAGACAACACAGATTAAAAAAAGCTTTTGAAAAATTAAAATTAGTTGTACCGGAAAGTCAAAAACAAAAAAAATTAACAGACAATCTATAGTTCAAAATGCAATAGATTACATTAAAAAATTGGAAGAAGACTTGAAATCACCAACATTTAACTTAGAACAACAAGAATTTGAACAATCCGAACAGACATTTTTACAGGATATAGAAGAATTCCAACAATTCGAACAGAAATTTGTACAGGAAATAGAAGAATATCTTCAAACTTCGCAAAATTTAAACCAAGACATTTATGAAATTTTGTATCAACCTTTTGAAACTGTTTCCTTGCCAGTGTTAGAAAGCTTGGATGAATATTTTTTTAACGTCGAAAAGTAGAGGGGGTAAATGGGTGGGGAGCTGTTATAAAGGCAGGGTAAACAGAGTAATCTTTACTTTCTTCGGATCCAGCGCTATGGCAGGCACTTCGTCTTCGTCCAGGTCTTCTTCCTCGTCATCAAGAACATCATCATCATCTGTTGTTTCTATTGTGAAACAAAAATCTCCTTCTCCAAAAAAATCTTCACCGAAAAAATCTCCTTTTTCAAAAAAATCTTCACCAAAAAAATCTCCTAAAAAAATTTCTGAAAAACTTCAAAAACTTCAAAAATTAAGAAAATCCTGTTTTAAGAAAGAACAATGTGCTCATATTTTAAAAAAAGGAGCGAACAAAGGTGAAAGGTGTGTGAAGTTGTGTAGTGTAGGTGAAAAATTGTGTAATTTGCATAACAAACGTGAACCTTCCGAAAAAGTCAAAATTCAACCTTCTAAAAAAGTCAAAATTGAACCTTCCAAAAGTGAATTGCCAGAAAAAATTGAAAACTATAAAAGAATTAAAATCAACAGATTGAAATTAAACCACAAATATGTTTTTGTAAAAAAGATCAGTAACAGGGATGTTGTTCTTAGATGTTGTGATGAACTCTACTTGCTCAAATTACCAGTAAATCTTCAAATTCCAAATATCAGTAATGTTCATTATTATTTAGTAAGAAAATCTCCATCTGATAAAGTTAAATGGTCAAATTAAACACAAGACAAAAAAAATGGAGCGGGGGAATAGACCACTTTGTAATTCCAAGAGAATTACTTAGCGGTCTATTCCCCCGCTCATAGGGTATTTTTGAATGACCTTGACCTATTTTCAAAATTTACAATGGAGGGTTAATTTCTTATAAAAGCGGGATAACAAAATGACTTTTTACTTTTTACAATCTAGTCCTAAAAAGAACAATGTTCGTATATTATTAAAAAAGGGTAAAAGATGTGTTGTGTAAATCAAACATTATGCAGTGCGCACAACAAATACCTCCTTTTGTTAAAACTGAGAGGTTAGTGTAAAAATGAAATAAAAAAAAATAGGAGCGGGGGAATAGACCACTTTGTAATTCTAAAAGAATTACTTAGCGGTCTATTCCCCCGTTCATAGGGTATTTTTTGGTGACCTTGACCTACTTTTTACACTTATAAATTTTCGCTAACTGCTATTGACCTTGAAAATAAATAGGTCAAGGTCATTCAATAATTAAAAAGAAAATGGAGGTGTACGGTTTTACAGAACCGTACACCTCAGAAACCTAACAGAAGAAAAGCTAAATCTACCTATATATAAATGACCTTGAGACTTAGAAATTTTCGCTAAGTCTTTTTGTTGACCTTGAAAATAAGTAGGTCAAGGTCATTCGATAACTAAAAAGAAAATGGGGGTGTACGGTTTTACAGAACCGTACACCCCCGGAAACCTAAAAGAAGAAAAGCTAATTTACAATACAATCTGCCTAGAGTTTAAGAATTAATAAAAATAAAAAAATAAAGAAATAAAATTTAGTTTAAAAAAAAAATAGCTAGACAGCCCAGCGCTGCACATCATGATTACAGTGTGATCATCACGTAAGCGAACTCACACACCTCACCATAAGCGCACAACGCTAAGCTAAAACAAAAATGTTATTTTGAAATAGCAAGTTGCTTAATTAAATTTAGGAAAAAATGTTATACAAATATGTTTTTTATTTCCTAACACTAAAGGAGCCAGTGTCTCGCCATTAGCGACGCAGAACAACTGAGGTCTAGCGAAACTCCGGAGGTAGGCGAACTACCCATCCAGCACGTATAGAGGTTGTAAGTGACCCGCTTTGGTGAGCGTAATCACTACAAAAGCGGTAGCCGGTTTTACCATTATTGGTTTTACCATGCAAAAGATGGAAGGAAAAAAGGAAAGGAAATTGGAATTGAAAGGTGTCCCTAACTAAAAAGGAGTACAAGACAAGAGAGGGAATGCCCTCAACAAGCTTGTTGGAAAAAGGAAATTGGAATAGAAAGGTATTAAAAAAATATCATATAACATTCCTAAAAACAAAAATTTTACTTTAAATTTAAACATTCCAGGCAGAAATATATTGTAAGTAAAAGAAAGATTTTAAAATAATACTAACTACCAAACCAGCAAATTAAAAACAAACTACAAACCCTAGGGTATCTACAAGCACAAACAACTACCATGCCTTAAAATTAATCAGTCCTACGTCAAGATGTTATTATACAAATAACACCAAGATATTTTCACCAAACAGCAAAAATGATAAAATGTTCAGGGCGCCTTCTGAACATGTTACCACCTCACTGTCTAGCGAGCAACTGATGCCGAACCACACGCGCAGATCCCGGACCCCAACTCGGCTTGAGGTCATCCCCCCTCCTCGCTTACCCCCTCCCAAACCACAGGACCCTTACTGCGGGATTGGTTTCCATCATTCTTTTGCCATTGTTCCAACAGGCAACAACATTTCTTTCTTTACTTTACATTGGATTTGTAAATATTTTAAGTGTTAAAACTTCTCAATATTTAATATTTTAGGACTTTGAAAAATTTTCAAACCTATCATTCTTTTGCAACTGTTTAAACAGGCAACAACACTTCTTTCTTTATTTTTTACTTTACATTGGACTTGTAAAACTTCCTAATAATTAATACTTTCGGACTTAGAAAAATTTTCAAACATTTGCTTCAACATTTATTTTACAATATCAAGTTTCTTTTATAATGCCTCCAACAGACAACAATTTTCCTTTTGGATGTACAATTTGTGAAAAAATATATAAAATAGTTGAACCAGAAGACTTAACGGATGACGAAAGTATTTTTGAAAATAGTTTGATTCCAGTAGAAGATACATCTGATGCTACATCCGATGCTACATCCGATGCTACGTCTGATGCTACAAGTGATGAAGAATATATTTTGGAAGTACCAGTAGCAATAGGCGAAGAAACACCGTTAACACATGTTGTAACAATTAACTATGATCCAGTACAATATATACATGCTCTTGTTCGGCGACGTTTGTTTCCGGCATCGGACATGGAGGAAGATGAAAGCGATAACGATTTGGAAATAACATATTTAAACAACAGCAATGATGATCACACTTACGACGCATAATATATGTATTATTTTGAACTTAAATTATTTGACGTTGGCACTTAGATTTTTTTAAAACTTCCATTATTTGACCTTGAGACTTAGAATTTTTTTAAAACTTCCATTATTTGACCTTGGGACTTAGATTTTTTCTAAAACTTTCATTATTTGACCTTGACACTTAGATTTTTTTTAATACCTGCATTATTTGACACTTAGATGTTTTTTTAAACTTGCATTATTTGACCTTGACACTTAGGAGTTTTGAAATATAAGAAATTTAACTGTTATTAACACTTTTTGTGTTTAATACAGAAAAAGTGGTGGGGGTAGTCTATAAATAGGGGTAGTTTAAGAGTGGTTTTTATTATTACTGCAACTTTTGTGGAGAGCACACCTACGTCATGTATTACTGCATCAGTTGTGAAGAATCTTTTGAAAATGAAAACTTACTACAAATACACAAAGAAGTGTACCATAACAACGAAACAAGAAACAATGCAGAAGAAGAAGATTTGGAAGAATTAGATCAAATGCTGGCTACCCATCAACAACAACTAAATTCAAGACCAAGTGTTATTCAATACGCACCCGGACCATCTTTGGATGTGGAATTATACGCCCGAGCTTTACCAGGCAGTGTAGTAACTCATTTTAAGATTGACAATGCTCAATTGCAACTAGCACAATTTATATTGAAAGCAAAAACATTAGTAACAGAAACATTGAAGAATGAACTAAGAAGATTAAATTTTATAAAGTTTGGAATATTATTAGATACTGTATTTACAAATGTTCAGAATGAAACATCACCAAGAGGATTTTTAACTAAAAACAAAACCATCATTTTTGCATCGGATATAAGCTCAATTGTGGATGATTGTTTTGAAGAACTTTTAACAAAATTACAAGAACATGAAGGAAGAGGTTCTGGATGGAGTTTGTTAAGTATAACAAGCCTAGATGTGAGAGTTCATAAACATGGATATGGAATGAGAGGTAGTAGTTATATTGCTTTGCCAAGGAAGATTCGAGTAACCAAATCTTGTGTTAATGTACAAAATGAAAATGCTG
This sequence comes from Flexamia atlantica, assembly GCA_035578135.1. NCBI lineage: Eukaryota > Metazoa > Arthropoda > Insecta > Hemiptera > Cicadellidae > Flexamia > Flexamia atlantica. Next base: position 856,016 of record JAQJVK010000042.1, on the reverse strand, counting down.
AATGTTTCAAGTATGCAATGCTTGCAAAATATGTAGAAGATCATGTGGAACGACCGAGTAGAGCATACGATGAGGTTTCCTATATGTATAACTTTCAAGGCATGACTTATCCTGTTTCAATTCAAGACATATCAAAATTTGAAAAGAAAAATCCTTTTGCATCTGTAAACATCTTTGGCTTAGATTCATCCAACAATGTCTATCCCTTACGTATAACACCCACCGAACGCAGAGATCATACTGATTTATTATTTATAACTAAAGGTGATATCTCACATTATGTATATATTAAAGATTTTGAAGCTCTAGTTTGCAAACAGTTATCAAAACGTGAACAACCAAAAACAACTTGTAAAAGATGTTTCTGTTTTGTAAACAAACCTTTAAGAAGAGGAGGTTCAGAATGGTTAACAGAACATAAAAGATTATGCAATGGAAACTATGAAGTAAGAATTAAATTACCACACCCTAGCAGATCACAAGTAAAATTTGATAAAGTTATCCAACAATACAGAATCCCCGTTGTAGTGTATGCAGATTTTGAATCTTCATTGCTTCCACTTGAACAAGAAGAAGGAGAGGAAATTACAAGCAGAACAAAGTATCAACTTCACAAACCAAACAGCTACTGTTTAATAGTAAAATCCACTCTGCCTGAAGAACATCTTCAAGAATATGGTTTGACATCTACACCAAAGATCTATCGTGGAGAAGAAGCAGCTCGATACTTTGTTGATGATTTATACGACATCGCTGGGAAAGTGGAAGCAATGTATAGCAATGTGGTTCCTATGTCACCTATGACACCGGAAGAAATTTATCTTTATGATTCGACAACAACATGCTATTTGTGTAACAATCAATTTACAGAAACTAAAGTTAAAGTTCGCGACCATGACCATCTGACAGGAGCCTACAGAGGTGCAGCTTGCAACGGATGTAACATCAACTACAAACTACCATCTTTTATTCCCGTGGTTTTTCACAATCTTAGCGGATACGATGGACATTTTATCATTCCTGAATTAGCAAGAGACAACGGTGAAATAGACGTTATAGCACAAACTATGGAAAAATTTATAAGCTTTTCAAAAAAGGTGGGCAAAATTAAACTTAGATTTGTTGATTCTTTTCGATTTATGCCTTCCAGTCTTATGAAACTTTCTGAAAATTTAAGAAGACAAAATTTAATAGAAACGAGCAAAATTGTACCTGCAGAAAAAATGGATTTGGTTCTTCGGAAAGGAGTTTTCCCGTATGATTACATCGATGGACTACATAAATTTCAAGAAACGTCACTTCCTCCACCAGAAGCTTTCAAAAGTAAACTTACCGATTTGGACATTTCACCTGAAGACTATCAACACGCATGCAGAGTTTGGGACGAATTGGAAATGAACACTCTGGGAGATTATTCTGACTTTTATGTAAAACTTGATGTGACCCTTCTCTGCGATGTGATGGAAGAATTTAGAAACACCTGCTTTGAAGCTTACGGATTAGACCCTCTTCATTCTTATACTTCTCCAGGACTAGCTTGGCAAGCTATGCTAAAAGAAACAAAGTGCAACCTTCAATTATTAACAGATATTGACATGGTGTTGATGATCGAATCGGGCGTTAGAGGTGGATTGACCCAAAGTGTTACTAGACATGTTAAAGCTAACAACAAATATCTTCCAAACTACGATAAAGAAAAACCATCAGTGTTCTTAGGATATTTCGATGCCAACAATTTATACGGATGGGCCATGTCTAATCCACTTCCTTTTGGAAACTTTGAATGGGTTAATCCAGACTCTATTGGTGATATTTCGCAAATTTCAAAAGACGGAGACACCGGATACATATTGGACTGTGACTTTGAATATCCAGAACACTTGCATGATCTTCATTACGATCTTCCGCTCCTTGCAAAAACAGAAGTTTCACCAATTGGCAAACATCCAAAATTAATGATGACTCTTGAAAATAAACAAAGATACGTAGCTCACTTTTGGGCTGTTCAACAAGCACTCCAATTGGGTTTACGTATAACCAAAATTCATAGAGTTTTAAAATTTTCCCAATCTTGCTGGTTAAAACCGTACATTGATTCAAACACCAGAAGAAGAGCAGCTGCAACATCAACATTTCAAAAGGACTTTTTTAAATTGATGAATAATGCGATATTTGGAAAAACATTGGAAAACAAAAGAAAACACAAAAATGTTAAATTAATTACAGATCCTATAAAACTAGAAAAACTTGTACAAAAACCAAACTTTGGAACATCCGTTATCATCAATGAAAACCTTGTGGCAGTATCTATGAAGAAGACAAGCGTGAAAATGGATCGTCCGTTGTACGTTGGAATGTCAATCTTGGATATTTCCAAAACCCACATGTACGATTTCCACTACAACAAAATGGTCGCCTTCTACGGTAGAGATAACATCGGAATCGCCTACATGGACACGGACGCTTTCATCTACTGGATTCTTACTGAAGATATGTATTTGGATCTTCGAACATTTGTTCACAAAAATGAATTTGATTTTAGTGACTATCCAAAAGATCATTTAAATTATGACAATGATCGGAACAAAAAGAAACTTGGAAAATTTAAAGACGAAGCAAATGGAATTTTACTGAAAGAACTTATTGCACTAATGTCAAAATTGTATTCACTACAATTGCATAAAGAAGAAAACAATATTATTAAAAAAGCTAAGGGAGTAAAAAGTTTGTATCTTAAGAAGAATGTAAATTTTGAACACTACAAGCAATGCTTATTTGAAGAAACGACTATAACTGCAAAATTCAACACCATCAGAAGTTTCAACCATCAACTGTACAGCGTAACAGAAGTGAAAAAAGCACTCTGCTCCAATGATGACAAACGACACATTCTTCCAGACAAGATTCACACTCTACCATTCGGCCACTACTCTCTCAATCCTATCAATGAGTAAAAAGAAAAAGAAAAAAAGAAAAAAATAAAAAAAATAAAAAAAATAAAAAAAGAAAAAAAAGGGGAAATCACAGCATGCTCGCTGTGATTTCCCCTTTTTTTAAAATATGTTGAAATGACCTTGAACTATAAAAGCGGATGCAGAAGAAGAAACACTCAATACTAACTTGACTTTGTTAGTAAAATCATCATGACAGACATAAAGGAAAAGATTGTTAATGAACTTCATAAACCTGCAAGAATAAAGTTTCCACGACGAAATACTGTTGTAAAAGGAATAAATGATTTATATCAAGCAGATTTAATTGAAATGCAACCGCATAGTAAAATAAATAAAGGATTTAAATACATACTTACGATTATTAATTGTTTTACTAAAGTTGCAGATGCTTTGCCATTAAAAGACAAAACTGGTAACAGCATAACAAAAGCTATGGAAGTAGCTATAAAAAGAGATAAAAATAAAATTAAACATTTACAAACTGATGATGGGAAAGAATTTTTTAATAAACATTTTGCCTTGTTAATGAAAAAATATAACATAAATCATTATTCCACAAATTCTGAGAAAAAGGCAGCTATAATTGAAAGATTTAATAGAACCTTAAAAGGTGCAATGTATAAAATGTTTTCGAAAAGAGGTTCTTACGTATGGGTTGATATCTTACCAAAATTAATAAGCGATTACAACAACAAGTTTCATAGAACTATCGGTATGGCACCTAACAAAGTGAATAAGAAAAACGCTAAACTAGTTTTACAACGAATTAAAAAAAATACACAGCCAAAAGCGGAACAAAGAAAACCAAGAAAATTTAATGTAAATGATAAAGTTCGAATTAGTAAATACAAAGGAGTGTTTACTAAAAAATACCTGCCCAATTGGACAAACGAAGTTTTTACAGTGTATAAAGTACAACCTACTGTACCGGAAACTTATATTTTAAAAGATAACAAAGGAAATCTGTTACAAGGCGGTTTTTACGGACATGAATTGTTAAAGTCAACAGTAGGCGATGTTTATCTTGTTGAAAAGGTGTTGCAAAGGAAAAAAGACCAAGTTAAAGTACGTTGGTTGGGGTTTGATAAAACTGAAGATTCGTGGATACCTATAAAAGATTTGATTTAGTTTTAAATCAACTTATTTACTCTTCTGCCTTTGAATAAGATGGAGATTGTTCACCATAAAGATAAATTTAATATTAATAACATTGATGATTTAACCGTAGATAACGTTAAAATCAACAATGGTAAACACGGCAGTTTATTTCCAAACACTGTACGATGTATAGTCAGCGGTCCTTCAAACTGTGGCAAAACTAACGTTGTGTTTAACTTAATTACAAACACAAAAGGATTGCGATTTAATAACCTATATATTTTTTCAAAGTCCTTACATCAACCAAAGTATCAATTGTTGGAAAAGATCCTGACTGATGTGCCCGATGTTAACTATTACAAATTTAATGCTAGTGACAGTGTTATGCAACCAGACCAGGCTAAGCCGTATTCTGTATTTGTATTTGATGATGTATCTAGTGAAAATCATGATACTATCAGAAACTATTTTGCCATGGGAAGACATAATAATATTGATAGCATATATATCGGACAAACATATAGCAAAATTCCAAAACAACTAATTAGAGACAATGCAAATATTTTAGTTTTATTCAAACAAGACGATACAAACCTAAAACATATATACAACGATCATGTAAATGCTGATATGTCATTTGATAAATTCAAAGAGCTTTGTGGAAAAGCTTGGGCGGAAAAATATGGATTTTTGGTAATTATGAAAGATAAAGCTATAACAGATGGTCGTTACCGCATAGGTTTTGATAAATTTGTTTTAATACATTAATTAACAACATTATCGTACAAGTCTTCATGGTGTAAACATGGTTAATCAGGAAAAGCTATTAAAAGAAATAAAATCACTTAGTGATTCTATTAGACATAAAAACAGAGCGTTAAGATTAGGAATAAGTGAAAGAGAGAAATTTCTGGAATCAACATTTAAACCTATTACTGAGCCATTAAAACAATTAGGACAAAATGTTAAACATTCAACATTTAATTTTTCCGGAGATGCTATTTTACCCATTTCAAAATTTGAACAAAAAGAAGAATATGAAAGTGATACAAGTTTTACACAACAAGGAGAAACAACTGAAGAAGAAAGCGAACTAGGTGAAGAAACGGATGTTTTAACAGAAAAAGAAGGTCTTTCTACAAGCGAAGAACAACAAGAAGAAGAAGAGCCTATTAATCCATCCAACTTGAGCAAATTGGGCTCGGATATTGCGTATAAAGGACCGCTTGCAAGACAATTTGTATTAAAAATGTTACATTCTGCACAACCAACTCGAAAATATCATACTTTTGGTGCTAGAATAGAAGAAAATGGGCTAATGATTGGAGATAGCAAACTTGATGTAGACGAACATGACAATATTATTATAAATAATAAACAATACAAGGGTACGAAAGGATTGTTTGAACTTATTTTTAAGCCGAAACCTAATAAATATACTAAAAAGGATTTAAACATTTTTAAACAAATATTGGAGGATACAAATGCGCATAAGAAAAATTATTCTAAAAATTTCAATGTTCATAGAAATGCATCAGAAAAATATAAAACTATTATTGCTAAACTTTTCCCACCAAAAAGAAGGGAACCCATAAAAAGAAAATCATTATCTTCTGCTGAAATAAATATTTTACATAAAAGAAGAAAAACAAATCAATCAAGTTTATCAGGAAAAGGATTATTAAAAAACTTGTATGATACTAATATAATATACTACAACGATATAAACAAATTGGTTGACAGAATGAAGTTGATATATGAAGCTAAACAAGCCGGACATAGTGGTTTAGAAAATGAATGGGTAGCTTTGGTCGGCGAACTGCGAAATCGAGGAGTAATTGCATAAAAAAATATGAGTATATATAATACAAGTATAACTGATTAAATATTCAGTATAACCATGAGTGTGGATAAGTTTGGACGGTATTCCGAAACTGGAAGCAAATCAGGATCTTATGGAAAAAGAGGTGGTTTACCACTAACATCCGATGGAGATTATGATATAAATAACAAACGGTTAAAGTTTGTAAATGATCCAAAAGATGATAATGATGCGGTAAATTTTAAAACTTTAAGAAGTGAAACATTACCTAGCTTAAAGCTTCAAAATGAAGTGTATAACGCTAATTTTTATAGAATTGTAAATCTTCCAAAACCAATAGATAAGAATGATTCGGTAAATAAAGAATATTTAATGTGGTACATAAACCAAACCTTACGATATGATCCTAGGAGTAATAATAAAGTATACGATGCAAAAGATCTTAGAATAGCCAATATAGCAGATCCTATTAATGATCAAGATTCAGTTACAAAAAAGTATTTACATTCAGTCATCCCTGAAAAAACAGATAAATTTTCCTTTTACAACTTTGTACTACATGATATTGGAGACCCTAAAGATATGAAAGATGCTGTAAACCTTCAATATCTTACAGATCATTGTATTACGCATGATATTAATACAATTGATTGCAAAAATAAAGTGTTAACTAACGTTAAGGAAGGAACTGCAAAATCACATGCAGCTACAATAAGTCAAATAATGAAATTAAAAGATAACAAATGGAATGCGGATGCAAAAATAATTACTAATGTTAAAAAAGGGTCGGATGAAATTGATGTTGCAACAATTGGACAAGTTCCTGTATTAAAAGTATATGAAGACGGTAGTCAACAGTTTGATTGCAAAGGGAAACCACTAGTCAATGTTGCAGAAGGAATAAGAGACAATGATGTAGTTACAGTAGCACAAATGCATCAGAAGGGACACATATACTATAATCTTTTTCTAAGAAAAGATTTTAATAAGCAGTCTTTTTTTTGTGAAGACTTGCGATTGACTAGCTTAAAAGACCCTATTAATTTTACTGATGCTGTTAATGTAAATTACATTGTAAGACTCTTAAGTGTAGTATTATATGATATTTATAACACAATAAAGCCCATAAAATCTGATCAAAAATTAAATTGGGTTAAAAAGAATGTTATGGAAAAATATTTTTTAAATAAGGAAACTGATACTTTAAGAACTTCTAAAGGTGATGATGATGAAGAAGATACAATCCTTCCACAAAACTGGAAAAAAATGTTTTACCCATAAACAAACATACTTATAAATAAACAATGTCAAAGGATAAGTGCATCATTCATTATAAAGCATTTATAAAATAAACAAGTATCGACATTTCCTTTCACTATAAAAGACCATGTTGAAAGTTCAACGCATCAGTCATAATCGACACGTTATAAAGAGAGGAAGAGGAATAGCATCAACAGCACTTTCTCTTATTACTAAGCCGGTTGGAGCTATAGTTAATAAAGCTATCGATTTATTACCTGTAGAACTACATTTACCAGGAGGTTATCAATATTGTGGTCCTGGAACAAAATTGAAAAAAAGACTCGCTAGAGGAGATCTTGGAATAAATAAACTTGATCAAGCCTGCAAACAACACGATATAGCATATTCAAAGTTTGCAGATACTAAAAATAGATCAATAGCGGATAGAGCACTTGCTGAAAAAGCTTGGCAAAGAGTAACATCCAGTGACGCTAGTATCGGTGAAAAAGCAGCAGCTTTAGCGGTATCAGCAGCAATGAAGGGTAAAACGATGTTTGGAGGTGGAAAGAAGAAAGGAGGTGGAAAAAGGAGAAGAAAACCTGCAAAGAAACGTGGAGGAAATATAAGAAGAAAACGACGATCCACCGCAGGTAAAAATAAAAAGAAACAAACAATATGGTCAATGATAAAAAAAGGAGGAGGATTATACCTAAGACCGTATCGTGTGTATTAAACAGAAAAAAACAATTACTAATTCCAAATAAAGAATTAACAGATAAAGAATTAATTACTTATGTTTCTTGTTTAAAAATTCCATTTTTTAGAGGAGTGTTTATGAAAGATGCATTACCTGTTAAAATATGGAAAAATGAAACCGGAATAGTAAATTTAGATAATAGTAAAGGATCAGGCACTCATTGGGTATGTTATAAGAAACTAGGATCAACTATTTACTACTTTGATAGTTTTGGTAATCTTCCACCACCAAAAGAACTACAATATTACTTTAAAACAGCTAAAAATGTACTATACAATTATAAAAGAGAGCAACCTGATGATACGGTAATCTGTGGACATTTATGTTTAGATTTTTTAACAAAAAGCGTTAGTCAACTTTAAGATGTCTTCCTATACAGTATCATTAACTGGAACTTCATCTACTTTGCGAAGTGTTCTTTTCCCTGCGTTACGTTTGGAAAAAGATAAATTATGGGAAGCCGCATTATTAGATATAACAACTTATAATTCTATTCCCAACGTTACTGAAAATGTTAATGACAAAATACATTATTACAAAACAAAAGATAAAAATACAAACAAATATTCAGATATACAAATATTTAGTTTACCCACTGGAGCATATGAAATTGATGATATAAATGAAGCGATACAAAATCATATGGGAAAAGATAATATAACAATAAAAGGAAATAACAATACTATGAAAGCTGAAATTAAATCTAAATATTATATAGATTTTAGCAAAGAACATTCAATTGGTAGTTTATTAGGATTTCCTAAAACAACAAAAATTTTAGAACCTAATATTAACCATTCAGGTGCTAGAACTGTAACAATAATGAAAGTTAACAGTATAGATATTACATGTAATATTATACATGGTTCTTATAGAGATGGTGACAATACTCATATATTGCACACATTCTATCCAACGGTCGCTCCGGGTTTTAAAATTGTGGAAAAGCCACAAAACTTGGTGTACCTACCGTTAAACACCAGTTTTATTTCAGACATTGTGGTGAACATACTAGATCAAGACGGAAATCATATTGATTTTAGAGACGAACCTATAACTATACGAATACATATAAAATCAACCGTATAACAATGGGGTTATCATTTAAAAACAAAGAGCTGACTGGTAAACAAGTCAGTAGCACTTCAGCTATAGAAGGATTAACAAGTGATAACATTCGTTTTCTAGAAGAAATTGGATTAAAACTTATTAATAATGGAAATATTGGATATAGCGCAGGGTCCGACATTCGACGAAACCTTATGGGAAAAGGAATATCATACGCACAACCCTTACGCTTCATCAAAATTAAATAATAATGATGAAATTAGAATTCCCATACAACAACAGGATATTTATACACTTCCATGTGAAAGTTATTTGTATATCGAAGGAAGAGTAACAAAAAAAGATGGAAGCACTGCAAGTACTGTTCCGTTCATAAATAACCCCATGGCATATTTGTTTGATGAAATAAGATATGAAATTTCCGGAGTTACAGTAGATTCAACAAAAAAGGTGGGAATTACAAGTACATTAAAAGGATTAGCATCTTTAACACCGAGTGAAAAAAATATGCTGGCCGCCGCAGGATGGGTAGCACCCGATTCCAGTACAATCACTCCAAACACTTCAGGCAATTTTGACTTTTACATTCCTTTAAGATTACTTTTAGGCTTTGCCGAAGATTACCGAAAAATAATAATAAACGTAAAACAAGAATTAGTTTTGTTAAGATCATCAAACGACAAAGATATTATTCAAGCAACTGATGGAACAACGGAAGCTACTTTAGAATGGAAAATGCAATTAGACAAAATTGTTTGGAGAGTACCGCATGTACGGTTAAACGATCAGAATAGAATTTCATTATTAAGAACTTTAAAATCAGATCGTGATATCGTAATACCATTTAGAAGTTGGGAGTTTCATGAATATCCGGTTTTACCGGAAACACAACGTCATACATGGACTGTAAAAACTTCTACTCATTTGGAAAAGGCAAGATATGTAATATTTGGATTACAAACAAAAAGAAGAAACGAAATAACTAAACATGCTGGTGAATTTGATCATTGCAAACTTACAAATTTTAAGGTGTTTCTAAACTCACAATTCTTTCCATACGACAACTTCAACATAAACTTTACAAAAGACAGGTTTAGCGTTTTGTACGATATGTACGCAAGATTCCAAAATTCATATTATGGAAAAACAAACACACCTTTATTAACGCCAAACCAATTTAAATCTAACTATCCGATTATTGTAGTTGATTGTTCAAAACAAAACGAATCTGTAAAATCTTCCAGTGTAGATATAAAAATAGAAATGGAATTTGAACAAAATGTACCCAAAGATACATCTGCTTATTGTTTAATTTTACATGATAAAATTGTTACATATACACCTTTAACAGGAATTGTAAAAGCAGTTTTGTAAAATGAAAAGGAAAAAAAAAATTCCCCCACCACTCGGTTATAAAAGCAGGAGCGGGAACGAAAATTGTTTAGTTTACTGTCTACAGTTGTATGGGTAACATCGTCTACAGCATTATAAACAAAATGAGTTCTTTATCAGTTGTACAAGACGTTTCCGAAACAGCACCTTTATTGGAAAATGATGATAAACATTTTGAAGAAAATATTGTAAAGGAAATTGATGACTTTTTAAAGTTTGGAAAACAAAATAAAAAGTTGGAAAATAATAAAACAAACGTAAGAAAGAAAAGAAAACTTGAAGAAAATATTCCACCAAACATTTTAACTGAAGTTTTCCTTCGCATCTATTATCCTATTTCATCTTGCATGAGTAAAAGTGTGTCGATAGGATTGGTAAAATCATTAGACTACTCTCCCGCAGTAATACTAAGCCATGGAACAAAGATGGTTTTATTTTCAGAAAATGCTTGGGATTCCTTTTTAAAACATCTACATCTTATTGAATGTTATTTAGCCAACAGTTTCTTTGGAAGAAAAACTAACATTCGACTTTTGGATTGTGACAATGAAATTGACATTATTAAACATCGTGGTCAACAACAAGTAAGAATTAGAGACTCGACACAATTTGAAAATAAAATTCTTCTAACACGTGAAGAATTTTACATTTTAAACTATGCAACATCACCTATTACCAGGTATATGAAACAACTAGTATTTTCAAGCTCTGTTATTAAGGAATATCTGGTAGATGCATGCGAAAAACAACCAGAAAGCACTTTACAATACGGACCAATAGATACATCCATCTTTAATAGAATACCTCACGAAGTGGAAATGTGGAGGCAGTTAAGAAACTTTGAACCTTTTACCGAAGTTGCAACGGAGGCTACAGAAGAAGAAACAAACAACAACAACAACAGTACAGAAGAAGAAACCACCAACAACAATAATACAGAAGAAGAAACTTTGCTAGGTTAAAACTACAATGTAATTTAACAAAAGAATAAACCGTGGGGTAGGCCTACTGGGGATGGTGCCCACGTTAAACATACACCAACGCGCCTACAACTGTACGGCCTGGTTTATATATATATATCTAACCTACCGTGGTGTGGAAAACAGTTGATCAGCAGACACCATGATGAGCAGACAGGATGAAGAAATGGCAGCAAAACCTTGTGTAATTGAATTTCAAGCATTTCGCGGAAACGATGATAGATTTATCATAAAAGAATTGGTAATTTTGGATTTGCTTACACAAGTAGCATACCCATTTTTATTTGAAGCACCGTGTTCTGTCCATGAACTAAAGTCAAAAGCTAAAATAACAAACAGATGGCTAACAAATAATTTTCATCATATCCATTGGTATGAAGGTTTCCTACCGTACAACAATGTACACAAAATTATGTTTCATTTTTGCAAACAATTTACACACATATATACCAGAGGATTGGAAAAAAAGAATTGGATACGACAGTACACAAACAAAGAAGTTTTAAACATAAAAGTGGACAAAACATTTCACTTTGATGCTAGAAATATTTGTGTTTCTACAATAAATCCGAAACACAACCAATCTCAATGCGCATTACAAAACGCGTAGCACTTGGCTGCTTACGTACAACAACAAACGGAAGAATGTAGTGGGGGTTCCGAAGGTTATATAAACGAAGAGGCAACACACCCCGAGTATCAGTCTAACTCCATACTCCGAACAGACAACATCTCCTGTGAAGGATGGCATCACAACAGTTTCTCCAATGTTTAGTTGAACAATTCAACTTGCATTCAAAATCAAATACTCTAATTATCAAGAAATGTTCAGAATTAAAAGAACAGAAACATTATATTGTTCATGAAATGAAGAAAATTGATACAACGCATGGAGACGCAGTCGTCGCATCTTTATCCGATGCACCATATACACCGGGTGATGAACCAAAGTTTCAAGTATATCTTCCAAAACGATTCGTCCAGTTGCTGCAAAATGAAGATCTGCGGGAAATTCAACCAGGATCATTATATTTGGTGTCACACGGAATGAGCGGAAACAACTCTACGGAACTAACTCTGCACATCGCACAAAAATAACATTGTAAAAAAAATGTTTTAAATTAAAAGATAAAAAACAACAACATATCAGTATATGTTTTTATATACTGATATGTTGTATTTTTTTAAAACCTCAAACGGATGACCTTGAACTTTTTAATCGATAGTATTATTCGATTATTTTATTCGATAGTATTATTCGATTATTTTATTCGAATACTTTACATAAATACGAAACTTTAACGTTGAGAGGCTCAGTTCTGTTTAAGACAAGCTACAACCAACATGTCATCCAAAAGAAATAATCTAACACTTATAACTTATTGTTGCAAAGAAAAATGTTTTAGAATACCTGAAGATCAAGTTGACGGAAAAGCTTGTACAAAATGTAATTCTTTCAGCTATTGTAAATGTAGTTGCAAAACATATCAAAAGAACCGGTTGGATAAACTAGAAGAATTGCAACATCGACTCGGTCTATTGTGGCAACGATTAAATTCAAAGTGATTAAACAAACACCTGCCATTACCCCCACCACTACCCCCACTACCATCGGAGGTACCTGCAGCACCGGCTTTGCAATAGTCATTCCTGCTACACCTCTCGTCGAGTAAACAACTCTAGTCATGTCTCTCAACATTCGCGGGATTCACTACAACACTATCAATCTTACAACCTACAAGGATTTGGAAATTTTTAGTGAAGAACTAAAACAACTTATAACCACTGGGTTTGGTTTATCTTTAGAACTTTATGCAACAAACAATCAAAACGAAAAAAATGTGTTTTTGCCAACTTACAACAACAAGAAGAATGAAAATAAACAAGAAATTTCAGCACCGACAACAACTTACTTTTCAAATTTGGGAGCAAACTTTACTAACTTGTAAAATAATACTTTTGTAAAAAAAAAATAAATAAAAAAAGAAAATATCTTGCATTTTCGGATCTTCCGAAAATGCAAGATCTTTTTTAAAAACATCCCCAAAAGACCTTGACACACTTCCGGCCATTTAAAATTTAAATACCCAGCACAGCAGGGCATTTAAACTTTAAATACCCACCAAAAACACGTCACAGCTACGTCACAGCTGATGACGTCACTTCCGGTCACGTGACCGGAAGTAGCTGTCAAAAAATTGACTGCCTGTCAAAGTTTGATTGGGCCAGAAACGCCACCTCGCCACTACTTAAAACATATCGAAACAAATAATGGGCTGTGAACAATGGGATATATATGTTAAGGTAAGATATAACTAAGCGAGGTTTCTCTGCTTTAGCTCACATCAGATCACATGTATTATCAATCAATACCGTGGGGTTTTCTGGACCTTGTGTGATTTATTTTTCCAACATCACAAAATGTAAAACAATTTTCTATTTTTAACTCAGGGTATTCTTTACACATTTAGTTTTGTTTAATATTTAATGACTCAAATATTATTGCTGATGACTCGTTTAATTAATTTTTACTCATAGTACTCTGACAAAAACCCAACAAACAACACGTTTGTTTCGATACATGATAATATAAAAACTCATATGATTCAATCGCAATAGTTTTCGGCATATGTTGATTTCCTAAAGAAAATAGTTGTATATTTTTTGGTGGGTGTAAGTATAACTGTTGGAATAAAGAATAGAAAAAGTTATTTTGATTATTATTTAAATGTTTCATTGCCTTAAAATCTACTTTACGATTTATGTTATAATAAATCATCAATCTTTATATTTAACAAATGTAGTAGAACCTTTTTAACCTCCTCAAAATATTTATGCAAGTCATAAAATGTAGTTTGGTTCTTTTAGCCTCTAAGATCCATGTTAAGGGATATTTTTACCATCACGATGAAATAATTAGTATACGAATACGACTGCCAAGAAGAACTTAAACCTAAAATCTTTTTGGAAGTAAAGGGAAAGGACTATATGAAAATTAATTTACAAATAAGAACCTGGCAAGTAAATTTTAATTATTTATTTTTCTAACAATAGACATTTTCAACGAAAATTTCAATTTTTTCTGGAAAAATCCTCTTCAAATTAACTACTGAGAGATTTGAAATTAAGACAGGAACAATTACTAAGAATTTTATTGCGATCACCAAAATGTGTTGTTAAATAAATTGTGAAAATAATGACTGGTATTCTTCATCATCGGAGGTTAGTAGGAATTTAGAATATAATTAGAAAAGTAAATTATATTAGTTTTGTTAAGACACAAAGTTTGTTAATTGGAGTATAAATATCTCATTGAGATTTATTGTTCAAGGTAAGAAGATGAATGCCAGATCTTCGCTGTGTTTTGTAAGTACAAATTTAAAACCTTCTTTAAGAAATATTTTTTTAAATTAATATTCGAAACTATGTACTTAGCAGTTGTTCTTTTCTTACTTTTCATTACCGATTGAAAATTATTATCGTTTTAGCAGTAACTAATCTTTGTAGAGCAACAGTTTAATCTTATTCAGGTCTACAAGCTTTATACCATGTAAATTTATAGTGTATGCCAATGAACCAATGAATGGAAACTACAGTGGTGGCTTACCGTTGAAAACTTCACCATTTATACTTCTATTTTTTGGATGAATCATGTTACTGTGGATAAATTATGTTAAGTCTATTTTTATATATCACCTGGTGATCTTTAAACAATGTTTTAATTCCACATAAAACGAATATTTTCTTTGTTTTGCCACGGTTTTGCCTGCTAAGCTAGTTTTCATTGAAGAAATAGCATAAGTGAAATTTTCTCTTAAATGCAATTACTATTGAAGTGAAACGTACAAAATTTATTGGTTTTAAAAACTACGTATACTTTGATTATTTCAAGATTAAGATCTCAAATAAATTTGCTCTGGTCGGTACTCTAATTAATTATTCATGCCTTATTTTAGAAAATATATTTCTTTAAATCTATTACTTTGGGGACAGTAAGTAAAAGTAGAAGTATTTTTTTAGGGACAGAAGTAATTTATTCTGATACATTAAACAAAACTTGGCCTGCACGAAAGAAATGTCTAAAGAGGCCATAATGGGATTAAAATTTCTAACTAAATTTTCTATGCAATATTTAAATATTCTAAAAACTTTATTGAAGCAAATATCATCAGGGGCTGCATGAAAAAAGAATTATTTATCGCATGGGAATTTTAGTTAGAAATGTTTACATTGGACATGTTACCCAATTGGTATCGTTAGAAATGTGTTTCACATTAAACAGCACTTTTTTACAAAAGTGGATGAAGGATTTCAATTCTAAGAAAATAAGAAATGTCCTTTATTACTTCCACTCAAAGAGTTGAATGGTATCATGAAGAACGTTTCATATTTTATACATTTATTGTCAAACAATCTGAAAGATCACACTCTTCTCGTTTATCAAGGGATGCGAATATTCGGAAGGCAGATTGACATATAGTTTCCACTAAATTAATAATGTTGTGTATTACTGTCTACATAGCCTGAAAACAACTTAAAAAAACTTTATACTTACCATAAAACCTATCAAGTAGGGAATTTTCTATAATATATGGTAGTGAAATAGAATAATTTCTAGTGGAGCGATGTTTCCGGATTGATGACGTTAAATACGATTCGAATTTCGCACTTCAAAAAATTAATTCTACACAAAATTTTTAATAATAATTAGTAGTTCTCGTAGACTAGACATATAGGTTAGGTAAAGTAACGGTATAATCGTTATTGCAAGAGTTGAACAACAACAACAATATTCAATATTTATCTAGAATCTAGAAGATGACTATAAGGGTGTAAACTTAAGTATTTTTTTGACTGTTCCTACAGAGAATTGTAAATCATAATAAGAATAAACAAGCTAATGGAAAGGAAATCATCTTTATTTAAAAATTGTATTCTTATTTTATTGAAGATATATCTATGAAAACAATTTTCATTCAAAATTTGATTTTTAACATATTTCTCTGACGAAAAGTGACTCAAAAGATTTAAGTTATTATTTTCGAAAGGACAATCATTAAAAAAGTGGGCCATGAAAAAAGGACTCAGCTTAGTAGCTTGAAGTCCAATTCAATCAAGAAATAATTAGTATAGAGCTGTTTCCATCCTCCTAAAACTGTTATCAAACTGAAACTGTAAACAGGCCTATATACACTCTTTCAACCTGACGGCAGTAGCGAGAACTACTTCGTCGTGGTTCCATGAAAAATTGTTAGAATGCGCTGGCGTCTCATTTACTGGGATGAATCCAATAATGTTTTCCAAGGCTTATTTACCGGTTAAATATATGTGTCAACGATAAAGTACTAGCAATTTTAATAGATTTAAATGCACATGAACATTTATTTACTAATTAATTCAAAAATATCCAAAACATATGATACATAATTTTTTAATGTTATACCACTTATCATCACAACATTCACTTGTAAGTAAAGTAATACAAACATGTTTAGCATTTTTTTATAGGCTCCGCATGTTTTCAGTCAAAGCTTAAGATCAAAAAGTATTTGACTATTTAGGTCAAATTGTACCAAAATCACTTACGTATATAAACCTTATTGATTTGGTTAATGGAATGTAAACCAAATTAATATTTTGGGGCAGTCCAAAGTAAGACTTGGCCACAGGAATAATAATAATTTTTCATCTATCCATGGAATCGTTTCAATACATTAAATTTTTGCTTTGATTCAAGAATTCAAGCGTAGTTAAATTTCACAAAAACAATTTTACTTTGCATGGTGCTTATTTAGATAAACCAATATTGGTGAAGAAAATAGTTATAATCGACGACTCGGTTGATTTTCCAACCTATCAAATGTGTAGTTATAAGCAGACCCGCGGAGGACATCGTTGTCGGGTGCTGCCATCTATCGGCAGTCGCAGATATCTCTCACCTGTTGAATCCATCCTGACGATCAATATTGCACTGCCAAACTGTCTGTCTGTCCTCCCTTCCACCCATGTGTTTCATCCTGCTAAATTTATATGGTTCCCTGACTTATCACCACTATGATTTTCTTAACAATTGAATATTATAACATAAAATTTTATATTTTTAAGCGAAAAATGTGTGGACTGATGACTTATTCTGCGTTTATTTTTTTAATCATAACCGAAAGATATAATGAATGGTTTTACAAAATATATTTATGACAATATCATTAATACAGTACTTTTTAAATATTTGTTTTGGGATCCCGTAAGCTGAAACATTGAATACATTTTACATTATAAAATCTCTTCTGAGGTATATCTGTAATTTTTGATATGTTGTTTTCCTTACAGGTTAGTTGTGTCGTAAAAAATTTGAAAAGGAACCCAAAAACAAATGATAGAATTCATAATTTAATTTGTCATTTTAAATCTTGATTCAATCATAACGTAGCAGAATTCATATCCTTACATCTTTCAAAATTACTACTGAAGATTTGACTAGTTTGCTGGATGAAGGATAACGCTTATCCTGAATGGTAATTAAATATTGTAGAACGTGTAATGGTATTTTAATATTTTTAACTCTTCGCATGTTTGTGGTGGTGCTATCACTTTTCTTGTTTGATGTTAACTCAATATTCATCACTGTAAACCAAATTTTAATTAAAAAAGAAAATTTTACGATCCTATTAAAACATTGATTGGAAACATTGATCTTCGTTGGTTAAATATGTTGTTTCTCTAAACAGATAGGGTTAACAATGTATACAATTTTGTGTTAAAGTGCAGCATCTCTGTTTAAGGTTGCATTTTCGTCCTCCGACGAATTAGAAATAATGATAGACATCATATCTATCAGGTTTCTTCTCAATGCCTTTACACAATTGAAAACACTCAACTGTTGAACAACTGCTGCTTATACCATTGTCATTCATTAAAAAAGATTATCTCCTAAGATTATAATGCACATGAAGAAGATTTTCATCAATTTTGGTAGTTGTGGAGCCATTTGAGCAACCAGAATACTGATATCATTAGAACTAATGAAATTATCAATTGACTTGGGACAGCACTCTTGCTCTAGTTTTTCAATCAAATGTAGTTCTTAATTCGTTGATGGTAGTTAAGGGAAAGACTCATTTTTTGGACCAAAACATTCAAAAGTAGGTAGGTACAGGGGGTCCAATTTATGTATGCCTTTCCGCAGCTTTAGAATTTTTTTTATATGATCGACTAATTGAGTAACAAAGTCTGTCATAAAAGTATATTGCTTCTGTAAAGACTGTAGGAAATGTTCCTGATTAAGGTTCTTTCTGGGTTGTTAAAATAATTGAAAAGCAGAGTGAAGAAGTAGAAACTGTGTGTCGTTTATTGAAAATAAATATAAAAAACTGAAAAAATACAATCAATTGAATGCATTTGGGGTATTTGAAAACTAAAAAGTTACTGTTTTTATAGCAATCTATAGTTTGGATCGAAAACAAAAAACCACAAAAATTCAAATTACTTAAAAGGAAAGATTTAAAGACATGGCTTTTTAAAATACAGGCTCACAGGTTCTAAGTTTATATAAATACCTTTTCACATACTGAAACGTTTCAAAAATAATTTACAGTTGTGGCCATAGATTGCACGCAATGATAGTAATTTACTTAAAAAGTCTAAAATACGTTTTATTTTGAAAAAGATCAATGCTAGCCATTTTAGCTTTACCCGTTCTTCACTTGGTTAAACTGGAAGATTAACAATAAAAAAAAAAAAACAATAAACTAAAAATATCCGCAAATGTGCCTATGCGCACACCGATCTATGATCTACCTTTGTGTAAACTTTCAGTCCAGTTGGTTCAGTATCTTCTATGATACGCGTAACAAACAAAAAACACACAATAAGACAGACAAATACCTTACCGTCTTTATAATCTTATGTATACGGGATATAGATTGTTTTAGAACAAAATGTAATAATCTTGTTTTTACATCTAATTAAAGTTTTGACACAAATAATGGATTGTTAACTTTAAGAAAGTAAAAACTTTTTTGCAAAATGCAACAAAGGTCAGGAAGTTTCTGTTTTGTGTAAACATAGGAACAAAGAAGAGGACCGATGGATAGAAAAGTAGAATTGTCCCCACCAAATGAGCTCCTTCTTACAGGTTTTCTTGAAGGTAATAGCTTGCCATTTTTATCCGATCTTTGCTCCTGATTTGGAACATATATCTTTGTACTGTAATAGATCGTAACCACTTGCTAAGCGCAATAGTTCAAATTAATTCAATTAACAATCTTAATAAAAAAGATTTGATTAAAAGAGCGTTTACATAATTTTGGATTTTTCTCTTAGGTTTAATTGTTAGGTCCAGTCAATAAACGACACCTACTCAATAAAGTGTAAGTTACAGTGATAAAACAAAAAGAAAACTTATGAAAACTATAGCCTCAAGCCCATAGCCATAGCAAGCTGTAATATAATTAATAAATTCTCTATTGTAGAAAATACATAACACTAAATTAAAAACTAGATACTGCATATAATGAAATTGAACATACTCTTAATATGCGTCTTAGTGATAATATAAATAAAATTCTCCCACAAAAGCCGCCCTAACAGACACTAAGCCCAATTAATAGGAAAGCTAGCTCCGAAATTTTTTTATATTATTCAATTAAATATTTTGTCAAAAATAAATTATCAAATCACTCCATATATGATAAAACTTGAAAAAATAACAGTGCAGTCACCTTGGTGTCAATCATCTTGAATGTCAAATAAAAAACAAGTAAATTTAATAAACTATTTTCGTGACTAAATCTACTACGAGGAAATAGTTCTTGGCTGCAGGAGAGATCGAAGTTCAACACAGGTAGTTTGGTGAAGGATTGCGTTGTTTGGAATTCAGAGAAGCCTTGTATTTACGAACCCTGTTAGCGGCTTAAGGCTTTAAAACAACTGCTCTCTAGTTTTATTTGATACCTTAACTAAAAAAACGTTAACACGTTTTTATGTATTTTATGTTCGACGAACTGCGTGATAGTATACTTTTAAGAAAATTACATACATAGATTTAGGATAGTTCAACTCTATTAAAATTTATATGTCGCAGTACTTTTGTAAAACTAGGGATTTTCTGCTAAACCTGAGATTTTTTTGTAATTTTTCACTCATTTTCAAAATAACTTTTATTCTGCAATTTACTGGATTCATTTTGCTAGTATTCATAGCTCATTGAATTGTTTATAACCCACTCACTTACAGCCAGAATGCGCAGTGCAAAATAGTCAAGTAGGGAGCTAAACTGGCAGTTTTGTAATAAGGCCTTACTTATACACATTTTAAAAGTTATAATGGCCACTGATGTCTTTATGGCCCTCAGCAGTACACTATTAGGAGAGTTTTGCAACTATGCCCCTTTTCAAATCCTGGGCAACACAAAGGTTACCACACGTTTTATGACGACGATAGAAAAACTCATTAACAGCATTAGTGATTTTTGTGTTGAGGGAGTAAAGTACGACATTGTCTCATGAGTGAAAATATTGGCGTCCGAGCTTGCAAGGACGAATGCTGGATAAAACTGCAAACGGACAAAACTACAAATCTAAAAGAAATCGGAAAAAAACTACAAATATCCTGGGTCTGCTACCTGGGTTGGGTCAGTAGGTAATCCAAACAAAAATGTAATGGACAAAACTACAAAGATTCCGTCAACCGATTTTGATGACTTTAGTGATTCTTAAAGTAGCACAGTTATAGCCCATATAGGTAGCTGTCTTGGAGTTCCACATTAAGTGAAGCGAAACAATTCTGATTTCCATCACCAGGCTTTGTACCACAGACCATATAAAAAGTTTTTTTCATCACTCTGCATACGAAAATTGCCCGTTACCGTATAGCTGAAATCTACGAAAACTCTCGATTTCCTTACGTCAAAAAAAATAAATAATGAGCAGCTGCTTTTTTGGTACCCAAACATTTCATTCCCGTACCCAATCAAACTATTTCCGTACCAAAACAAAATTTTGGAGTACCCAAACAAACAGTTTTCCTATTTTGACAGTTCAACCAGCTGACTCTAAACAAAAATAGACAGTTCAGCCGTATTGTGTTTGCTTATAGAAAACTAGCAGAACCCGTGGCTTCGCTCACGATAAAAATTATCGTCTAACCTTGATATGAAGAATCGAGAGGACTGAATAGAAAATATTTATATCAAGGAATATGTCATGTAGATATATGTTTGTTTTATGGCGGAATGAAGGATAAAATGTAGATACCACAGTAGGATGTAGGATACCACAGTAGATAGTGAAGGTTTTCTTTTCACCATTATAACTCGAAAACGGCCGGACCGATTTTAACACCAAATGTGTCGATTTTAAGGTACTTCTTTGTAGATTTACCATTACGTCCCTGGATTGCCTAGTAGGGCATTAATTAAGTACAGTAAAGGGCTGAATGTTCGAAACAGTTATGGTGCTATCCGTGGGCAGTATTTCAAACTCGATTCACTTAGTTTTCAACTTAAAATATGGACGGGTAGGAGTAATTTAAGATCAACCACTGATTGCAGCATTTATTTTTCCGTGAAAAGCCGGGACACCGTCGAATTAGATGAAAAAGGAATTTGCCAAATTATTGTAACTGACATGATTGTAATTAAAAACATGGACGGCCTAAGGAAATAACTATAGCTCCCGCTGCCTAAAAAGATGGTACCACATAATGAGCTTATGATTGAACGTATAAGGTACGAAACTAAACCAAATTTAACTTTTATATAGTACGAATAACCTAACAAAATCATCAAAATCATAAAACCATGATAAAAGGAATCAAATTATAAATCAGCTGTAACAACGTATCCGTTTGTTAAGCTAATATGCTTGATTAAGTAAAATTGGAACTTTAAACAAAAGATCATCCATTACATTAACATGGGGCATTTTCAAAGCTTCAGCTCCACGAAAAACCTCTAAAAACCTCGAATTAAAAAAATCCGTTCTTGGTGAATGTCAACACTCTGTAAGGAACGTCCATGCAAATTTACAAGATTCTAGGTTAAGTAGTTTTGGCTGTACAATGATAGGTCAGTGGTATTTGACAAAAATATAGTAGAAAAGGTAGTATAAATATAACTTACAATCAGGGATTTGTATAATTTATAAATTTTTACATAAGTAGATCAAAGCATCATATCATTTCAGTACATTCTATTTGTGACTGAAAAACCACTGTTCTTTTCTCTTTCCATCTTACCAGGATTTAGTCTCAAGACTCAGCCATAAAAGGCAGTATGCTCTTCACGTTTAAAACTGCATAACTCCCGCTACAGAAATATAGATGGTGCCACTTAACTAATTAATGGTGGATTTTATCTAAACTAAATGTAACTTTTATATATTACATAATTAGCCTATGTCCTTGAAACAAATCAACAAAAATCAATGAAGCCATGATCAAATAAATAAATTTATTATCATCTGTATCAACGTATACAATTCCGAAGCTAACTTCCAGCTGATTGTTTTATGAACATTAAAAATGTAAAAAAAAATCGTCCAACATACTTTTAAATGGGAAAATTTTAAAACTTCGGCCTCGCCAAAAACCCCTTTATACTACGAATTTTGTAAAATCCGTTCTTAGCGGATGCCTACGCACTAAGAGGAACATCCATGCAAAGTTTCAAGGTTCTAGGTCAAGTAGTTTGGGCTGTATGATGTTTCCACTGAGTGGTATTTCACAAATATACAGTAGATTGATTAAATTATGAAATGTTGGAAGATTTTTGATAAGTTTGGTTACTTATTTGCATCGTGATGAAAATTATTGTTCACAACTCGTCACAAAAGTCCCATTTCGGGGCTCGATAGTGTTTTATATGCTCGGCTTACGCCTCGCAAGTAAAACACTATCTTGCCCTGAAATAGGCTACTTTCGTGACTAGTAGTGAAATATACTATTTTTTTGATCTATGCTTTCGACTAGCAAAGTAATAGTAAAACTTTATTATCACTTTGGCGTGTTTGAAATCAGGTGTGGTTAACCTATCATCATTTATTTGTTGTTTGGTTAAAAATGACTAACATTAGGGGTATAACATAAGATATTTAATGGCATTTTGTTCAATGACAACAATTGACGAGTCAAATTTACATACAATACCACGGAGTATATTGTCAATAAAAAAATATACATAAACTATATTTAAATACTTTTTTGTAATTCTTAATAAACATTTAATTATGCTCCGTATAACATTTAAAAAGCTTTAATGAATTAAAAAACGTTTCCAGTTAAAGCATTTAAGATACAACTTCGTTTGCACACTTCTTGACTAAAAATAAATTACAACATCACAAACAAATTATCACAAAAAATTATAATAAAAATAATGTAGTTAATTTTACTTTCTCCCCCCATACAATGTATATGGAGAAAGTATTGTTTTCGTCAAAATTTTCGAATTTGAGTTGTTAGTGGATATATTTGTTTTAGTGCTCCCTGAATCCAAAAAAGTGGTTTTTGGCGTGGTGTCTGTCTGTCTGTGTGTGTGGATGTATGTGTGTGTGTGTGTGTGGATGTAAACAAAGCTAGAGGCGACACCAGTGGACCGATTTTCATGAAATTTGGCATGTAGGTATAAAGCTGTGGTATCTCCAGGCGTATTTTTCATTTTTTTGAATTTTTGATTTTTAAGGGTATTTACCCCATAAAAACCCATAAAAAATGACAAAAATCCAAATTTCTCAAAAACGGCTCTAACGATTTTGATAAAAATTTCACGGTTTTTAGTGCTTAAGATGTCAAACAAAATGACACCACCCGCATGTCTGTAAAAATTCAGGTTCAGAAGTTATGGGGGTTTAAGTGTTAAAAAATTCATATTTTTGAAATTTCACAAAATATGTAACCTCTAAGGAAAATATACTTGCAACCATTAAATTCGTCTTGAAAAACTAAATAATCCAGTATTTTGAATCATTAGTTTAGGTCAACTGGTTGCGGAGATAATTGATATTTTAGTTCGGCGGTAAACGCAGTACGTTGTCCAATGTTATTCTTATGGCAAATATTTAAAAACCGATATCTCCGTTATTTACTAACCGATCTCGATAAAATTTGGTATATGTTTTTGTGTGATTAATTAATTGTTAATTTGTTTTATTACACTGAATAGGTTTTCTGGTTTTAAATGACTTCAAGGGAGAAAGTATGTGTCAGTTTCCTGATACCGTTTATTTACATTAGATTAAATCAGCGACCACATCGTACAAATAGGCGGAGCATAGCTATCTTACTTGCATTACAACAAATGAAGCCTAGGCCGCCATATTGTGTAGGTATAGAAACATAAAACGGCGCCTAAAACCGTGTAATCTGACAGTGCTCATGTTTCAAATAACTCGTAGTCTACGCCATTTAGCATTGAGGCTTAAGGTTGAAATTTTGCATGTGAAGAGTCTTTTAGTTTCTAACAGCAACAGTATCAATCATATTTCAAAAATAATTTCCTTTCTATTTAAAAATAAAAAATGATAAAAAGTCACAAGTTTTTATTCAACTTTAAAACTTGACATGAAAAAGGTAGTTGGCAGCTACCTTTTTATTTTTCGGTCAGGTAAAATAAAAAACGGTAAAAATTGTTGCTAAAGAGTTGAATTTTAAAATCATATTTTTGAAAAAAAAATAGCTGCCATAATTTGGTTGACAACTTAGTTATTGTGGGAGAGTTTATCCGTGCGGCACCTGCATAAAAACAAAATCAATCCTAAACTGTTGTTTACAAAAATATATTCGACTACAAAAATACAAATGTGGTATCAAATTAAAGGTCTGAATCTCACAATTACTATTGTAACAATTATAAATTATTTTGAAACAGTTTACCCATCACAGGAACGTTACAGGTGCCGGCAGCTTCCCTAAAAAATGTCAGGACAAGCTTCTAGGTTATCAGTGTTTACGATGGGTAAACAACCTGAAAACCATTTATATTTGGTACTGTAGTAATTCTGAGATTCAGAGCTTTAATTTTATACTGTATTTGTAATTTTTTACGTACTTTGTTTTTTCCGTGCATAGGGACTAGATGCAAATTTAGGCTACAAGTCGCGGATCGTGTGCTCCATCTATTTGTACTATGTGGTCGCTGAATTAAATATAATTCAAGACGGATGAGAAATAATTACAAAAATGCGTCTACTATACTGTCCATGGTCATCGCTTCACTGCAGAGCTTGCGAGTACGATAGCGCTCTTAAGCATGATCGCATGTTCCCCGTTCTCTCATACGTATCCATGATTCTCTCTAGTCGTTCGTCATGTGCTACTTGAAGAATCACTAAGGTCATCAAAATCGGTTGACCGAATCTTTGTACTTTTGTAGTTTGTTTTGTCCGTTTGTAGTTTTATCCGGACAGGACGACAATTTACAGAGGGAGAAAATGTGCTTTATTTTCGCAATATGCACAACATTTTTCCCCATCTGCAATAATAAATACTATGTATTATATTTGTATACAATGTAATTTAAAGATGTATTTAACTAACTTAATAATTAACTAACGATATCCTTCCTGTTTCGATCCGTAACTAGCGCCTGCATCCGAGTAGCAGCAACCATTCTTACACTAGAAATCAGCTGAACGTTGCAACCTTCTTACATATTTCATTCCTAGACGTTCTTACAGCTGATTGTTGGCAATGTTATTCTTATTTGTTTTTCATGCCACTAAATCACCTGTTAGTGCCAGCATTTGTTGAGCTTTAACATATTTGCATGTGTGCATGGAAATTTGAAGGTGCTCTAATTTTTAATTATTGATTTCAATGTTATTCTTATGGGTTTACTTTGTCTCCCCTCGGGAATCACTTTATTTGCGCTGGGAGACCAATTAATCACTTTATTCCCGCTGGGAGACAAATTATTTTACTCACGCGTTACAAGGAGTAAAAAGCGTCTAAACATGGCAGGTAGGGGGAAAATAATTCATTTTTATTTATTCATGCTTAATACTATGAATTTTTCTTTTATCTAATCTTAATAATAATGATTGTTCAGCTACTAAAATTGCTGGAAAACAAACAAAACGCAATTTATTTAATAATAGTATTTACGAAACATCACAAAATCATGACTCTAGTTTAGGTAAACATGTGATTAAATTAGGTAACATAAATATATAAAGTTTCTTTATTGGATTTAATACTGCTATGAAGCGGGAAAGGGAGGTCAATTTACATACTTATCATTCGCCTGCCACGAGCCGTTCCCACGAGGGCAGTCGCGAATTCAGGAAAAAATAAAGAAAATCAAAAAAAAACCTCCAAAATCTAAGTGTAATTGCAAAATCTAGTAATTGCAATCGATCAATTCTTAAAGCAAGATCAAAACAACAATTCGCATTATTCATTCATTAGGAAAATTAATCGTGGCAAAAAGAACATGATCTTCAGCCAATGATATACTTGGTGGGATTTTAGGAACTATACTAGTAGTTTCGTTTGTCTGTGTGATGTACGCGCCTGTCGGTGGTAAACAAAAAGTGAATTTGACCTCCCTCACCCGCTTTATACTTACATTAATTCCATTGCAATGTGAATTTCTTAGGCAAATTTTAAGTCAAGTAAAAATTCGATATTGACTACATCAATGTAATTTGACTCTAATCATCGTTTTATGTCTACTTCAAAGAAAGTTGGATGGGACACATCCAAATGACTGATAGTCCTTAATCGATTCTTAGATATATGAAATGGGTATTGAAATCAGCCTGAATACTTTAGCAAGTTTAATTATAAATTGAAGGATTATACACAAGACATATCGACTTAAACAAACACTATTCACCCTTCCCATACGCCTCTTCCTCTTTATCTTCTTAAATTAGCCTACTCCATTCCGGCAGTATTTGAAGACTAGATCCTGGTTTATGGCTAATTAATACAACATCCTAGGACCAAAACTACAATTCGAATTATTCATTCAATAGGAACGAAATCGAGACAAAAAACCATAATGCTTCAGCCAGTGATATACTTGGTGAGATATTAGGAACTATACTAGTTGGTTTTCGTTTTTCTGCATGAGGGAAATGCCTGTCGATGGTAAACAAAAGGTGGAATTGGCCTCAATCAACCGCTCTATACTTATATTAATTCTATTATAACGTAAATTAAGCACTTACGCTATTGACTACATCAGTGTACTTTTCAATAATCATCGTTTTATATCTACTTTAAAGAACAGTTCGATTGGACACTTCTAAAGAATTTATAACCCATAATCGATTCCTAAATAGATGAACTCAACTTGACTGGGACGGTGGCGTGTCATGTAATCCAGCCTCTTGGAGGTCACGAATTGTGGATAGTTATGAGCGATGACTTGTGGACGCGGTGTTCCTTAGTGAGGATTAACGTTCATAGGTCCGTCCTCATAATTATACCATTTTGTAAATTGTAAACAAGACGAGATAGGGGTTCGGATCCCACGTTAAAATGTAGGTCCCTTAGTTGCAATAGGCTGTTGGACTATTAATTAACAATCCTCTCTAAGGAACATGTCGGCCTTAGTCAGTAACAAGACAACAGGATCGCACCACAATCATTCTATAGTCATCCTTCCCTCATATTTGTGTTAAAATACCCCTCACTAGTGGTCGGTGTATAATATTGCAATATGGTAACAATAAGTTTAATTCTAAATCAAAGTATTTATACACAAGACATATCGACTGAAACATACACCATACCTCCCATACGGCTCCCTCAGTTCATTACGTTAAATTACCACCATCTACTCCACCCCAAAAGTGTTTGGCGACTAGATCCTGGTATATGGCTAATTATTACAACATCCTTTAAGGTTGTTAGAAGGCAGTTTTGAGCAGAATAAGAAAGGTTAGAGCGGTCAGAGTGCACGTGGGGCGGAGTCTGCGCAGGAGAGGCTACAATCAATACAGAGCCTCCTGATGGCAGCTCTTCACTCCAGCGCTCCTCGCTCGGGTTACATCATTGGAGCTGGTAACTGTCGACTAGTCATGCAAATGAGGACTGCTTTGACGGCCCTTGCATTGCTATTTTTAATGTATTACCGTGTACAGTTATTGTTGATTTTTTGTTCCTGTAAAAAAAGGATTTTGGGAAAATCTTTGAAATGTATGTTCAATTCTCTTCTGACTTAAAAACTAAAAAAATCATTTATAAGGTTGAATAGGAGGAGCCAAACTATTGCAATTCTGAGTCGCACACTCTGTGCTGGCTAGACGGCCCTTCAGGGGAAGCGAGCAAACGTTTTGCCATGTAAACCCGTAGGGCGGAACTCCGCTTCTGCATTCTAGTGGTTGCATTTCAATGAGTATAGTATAGAATAATATAACCTCAAGAATAAACAGCGTTGATTGAAATATAAATTTTATCAGGGAATGGTTGGTGCCTGCCTACAGAAATTGTATAAGTAGTAAGGAATGATGCTAAATATTTTTTTTTTTTACTTGTAAACCACTAAATAAAATAAGTAAGGTTGAATCAATCTAAGGTTTATGGAATTGGTTTAACATAGGTATTATGATTTTGTAATTGATATATTTGACAATTAATTGTAACATCTATATAAAAAAGTTTTCTATAAATAATTAACGGTTTTATAAAAATAGTAATAGTGATGGTTCACAATTTAAATGACATATAAACGAGGCCAACATGTTAATTTCCAAAGCTTTAATTAAGTAAGCTACGGAAATAAAAAGGGGACCCTGTATTTATGCTATTATTTTAAAATATACTAAGATTAGTCTGAATTTTACTATAAAAATGTTGGTGTTTCCGAACTGCTCTTCAATTTCTTTCTCAGCGAGCGAAGTAAATATGGAATGTCACTTCAGCGATTTAGTGATTTGAAATTCAAATCTGTCTTGATTTGAATTGTTTTCATTGTATCCGCCCGTTGCAGTTGACGAATCCAATGGAGATAAACGTCATTTTGAATTATGATGTAGGGTGGAATTCTGTAGTTTTAAATAAAACATAAAAAAGTTATTTTGTATAAAGTAACATTTTGTACTTTTATTTAAAAACGGGACCTTAAACATATTTAGTAATTAACTCTAACTTTCTGATGAATCCTTAACATAGTAGTTTTTTTAAATCGATTCATACAATGTTTTAAGAGTAATACTAAATTTGTATTACTCCTAAAGGTATCTACATTTTATGTAGTTACCTACTTATTTGACTGTTTTAAGTTTTAAAGAAAAAAAAACCATAAACTGTTTGGGCCGTTAAATATGGATGAGGATATAATAGAATTTTATGCTTACACTCATAAAACCACAGGCAAAAGAAAATAAAAATTGTCATGTTGGTTGACTCAGCCGACATAATTGTAACTTGTTAGGGAATGTATCGTTGAAGCGTTCTCTCTTTTTCAAGTAAATCGCAGCTCAGGAATCTTTTCTCTTTTCTCTAGAACTGTTCTGTTTGAGTTTCATTGTAATAATTGCAAAACCTACTTTTATTTCCAGTAGAGTGCCAGTTTAACGCAGTAAAGAATAAACGTGTGCTGTTGGTTGCATTGCCGTAAAGAACGTTCAAATGGATAGGTCTGAGGAAAGATGTTTGCATGATGAAACGACCCGTAATTTAGTATTTAGTTGACATCTACGTCAGAAAGCTTTTAGCTCTAGCTTCCTATAACTCATTTACTGGATGGTTTCATTTTTGTCATGTTGTTTGGAATTTAGAGGTCCCATTAACTTTATTGTTCATAGAAAAGACACATTTTTGTCTCAAAGCAGCCTGTATACAATTACACGACTGTTTTAAGTCAAGTAGGCGTTGTCCCTAGATTATGTGATGAATCAAGTGGCACCATCATTAGAAACGTTATGTTTTGCTGTTGTCATTTTTTCTCAAAGCTGACAGCTCAGACGCATACTACATCTTGTGGTCAGGTTGTTTGTAGGTTGTCCTAAGAGTGATAAAGGTTATTATTTTCATAAAATTTAAGAATCCCTAAATAATTTTACCTACTGAACAAAAATTAATATCAGATTAATATTCTTTTTAGCTTGATTTGTTTACTTGTCGGTTTGTAAGATATTACATAAAAAAATTATTTTATTTAATAAAAAATTCTCTATTCATTCTATTTTTAATTTATTTATTTAAATTTTAATCAATGTTTGATAAATAATTTAGGATTAAACTTCTGTCAAAGAGAAAATCTCTACTAAAGTCATGAAAGGGAATTTTAGAGCGAGTCATAAAGAAATCAACGTGAACTCTGAGAGGAGTTTTGAAGTGAAACTGCAAAGCAATCAGGAAGTAAAAGATGACTCGACACCTTGAAAAGCGCTTGGAAAAACGAAAGAAAACTTCACTCTGTCTCCTTTCGCTCACTATCCCGTTTGGGGACATTAATTTAAAATCAATACCGATTCAACGTTATAAGTTTCACCTTAAAATATTAATAATAAAGATTCATGGGAAATATTTTGAATGCTTTATTTTATAAGTAAGTTTTGTTTTCGTAGTTTTTGCGGTTGACGATCTGTGGCGAGGCCTATTTAAAAAATGTACTTTTTGTCATCAAGAAATATAAAATATTAGTATATACTCATACTGTATACAGTAAAATGATTCTCCTATTACATTAGTTGTGGTAAATTATTTACTAAATACATTATCCTACTCAATTCTTATATTTAAGGAAAGAAAAATCTTTAGCCTTTCAGAAATCCGATGCAAACTTTTTTTTTAATCAAGACGGATAAGATATAATAAATGAAATAACATATTACCAGGCAATGAGTTGAAACAGATGGAAAAATTCTGATTTCCTTCTCATCCAACGGCTTCCATCAAAATCTCAATTTCATCAAATCACTGTAAAACTATGATAAAATAAGCTACTTTCCTATAGGAGGATATTCGCTAAAAGGAAAAAATTATAAAATCTCACAGTTTTGTTTCAGCTCTTAAAAACCTACCTTTTCCTATACGCACCAACTATTAGGTAAATGCAGTGGCATAAAACCCCCTTTTTACCCACATACATCTCGCAAGAAGAAGAATAACAGAATAACCAGAGTGGTAGTAAACCTCAGGTAATTTTTCATTCATCCTAACAGACTTCCTGGCGGTCGTTTCCACAGGTGGTACAATCCTCGGCGTCGCGTACAATCACCACCTTATCACCCCCACCACCTCCCTGCCTTCCCCTCCGACGCCGCCCCCCCTCCGTCAGTACGCTGGCAGTCGTCGTCACGGTAAAGTCGCATCGCGATGCGGAATTCGCCTGTACTTGTGTCAGTGATGCGCGATCGTTGTGTGTAGTGAAGTGGGAAAGTGTGTGAGCAAAGTAAGCGGTTCTCTACGTTTCTCCCCCTTCGAATCGATAGTATTGCCAACCTACCTTCTCGATTCCCGGTTTGCAGATGGGAATAAATATGATCTTAACATGTTTGTTTACGAAGTTATAAACCGACAGTATGCGATGTTTAATCGTATGATTTTGTGTTTTATAACAAGCGTTCTAAAAATGATCTCGGTCTGTGCAATACTATCACGAACCTTCGTTCCACGTCCATGTAATAGTTATCATTTCCAGTTCCAAGCTAGTGTTAAGTGACCTAGGATTTTACCTCATGAGGATATAAACCCGGATGCCGGTATGTAGGATAACAGTATTGAGTATTTTCACGGGCACAACACATTCAATGTGGGTGGAATGGAGGGCGGCTCCCCTCCCCCACCCCCGAGCGTGGCTCCGATTCCTCCCTGGCTCGCAATACAGGGCGAGTAACAGGTGATATCATACTTTCACCGATTGATTGGCAGAGTATAAATATTGGAAGGGTAAAAAGTGTCGCCTTCGTTTCTCAGAGATTTAATCATGTGTAGCGGTGAAAGCAGAATCCACATAACCGATTTTTGAGTTTACTAGCTCAAACATAACCTTAATACTGTAGATATTTTTATGGCAGTCAAAACATGTTATAAAAACAGGTTATTGTGTGTTTACATGTTCTGCTTGTCAATACAATAAAAAACTATCTATATTTTTTGATATCATATTTTGTATATGCTAGTTTTATAAAAAATCTTAAATATTTATTTCTTAATGTTAAAGCGTAAATAAAATGCTTAAGAATTTAACCAAACATTTCAAATAAATTTACTGTTAAATAATGTATAGTGTTTATGTATAAATTATTAAAGTACTGGACATGATTATTAAATTTTCGGGAATACTAGTCTTGATTCATTGCCCAGAAGCAATAATGCATAATGAGTGGGGTCATTATTTTATATTTACATGCAAGATTCAATACGATATTGCTTATGTCTACCATAGTAAGTATAATGATATTATAACAAGGGATTAGAAAACAGCTAGATTAACAATATATGTCACGTTAACTTTCAAACACTGTAGATTTTTTAACCAGCAATTCTATAAATATTATTTTTAAGACAATAATATATTTAAATAATGAAGTAACCAGCCAATCAAGTTTTGCCCAAACTTTAATCGAGTTATGCCCTGTATTATACAACCTAATAACTTATATAACCTTTATTTGCAGGTACCCAAACTCATAGAGATTTATTTTTACTTGGTGTTATGTTAGTGTTAAAAAATCATAGAACTTAAAATAATTGATTTTGTTTGAAGTAAAAATAATATGACCTGATTTAAAATGGCTAACTAATTTATGAATACAATAGTTATCCACTTTAATCTGCCTCTTTGTAAAATTAAATGTAAATAAACTGAATTTTTGCCTTTTTCAAAATCTAAAACCAAACCTGGAATCGTTACTATTTTAAATTAGTTTACAGAAAGTAAATATATCTAATCTGATACAAAAATATTTTAAAGTTCTCAAAACCTTTTGCGGCAGGGCACCTTTTTACAAGAACCTCTCGAGTAATTAAAATGATATGAATGTTTACACTTTATTTTGATGTGTTACATTTTACGTTATTTATTTATCGGCATTATGGTTAATATAGTCACTATAGTTGACAAATGTCTTCTTAGTGAATTTGAAGCAGTTTGTTATCAAAATATATAGCTAGGACAATGTATATTGTAAAAAAGACAAACCATTTATCCATTTATCGTTCCAAATGGGAAATACATTAAGCTTTTTTATTACTTTTGAATAATCAAACAAAAACATATCGAAGTGACGCGATTCCTAAATATATCCCAGTACGTCGGAAGCCACACTAATCCCTATAACAGACCACAAGCCAGTGCGGGTCATCTGGTTGTGTTTGTTGTTTAATAGCTTAGCTGGCCGTGACGTCAAAGCTCTGACTTGCTTACAAGCCGATAATTGTAAAATTAGTTCCAAAGAAAATTCTGGAAACTTTTTTTTCCTATTTAAAAATCTAATTAGATATTCACTCAAAATAACTTAAAATTAAACAGTTTGCGTCTTCGTTTCGGTTCTAGTTACATTAAGATCTTGCCAAAAAGTTATATTGAATGTTTACATTAATATTAAAAGTGTAATA
This sequence comes from Flexamia atlantica, assembly GCA_035578135.1. Taxonomy (NCBI): domain Eukaryota; kingdom Metazoa; phylum Arthropoda; class Insecta; order Hemiptera; family Cicadellidae; genus Flexamia; species Flexamia atlantica. The sequence goes on along the minus strand of JAQJVK010000042.1, from coordinate 822,191 downwards.
GGTTATCAATACTGATAAATTTGGTTACATTAGTTAAACATTAGTTTGGTTTATAAAAAAATATTATAAATTATAAATTTATGAAATTTATAAATTAAAGTTATTCTTAGTTTTTCAGTCAAAACCCTTAGTTTTTACAAGATCACCTTGACACTGCCTATCTTATCGTGTTTATTATACTCGCAGTCAAATATTTACCAGGAGCCTTACCTGATATTTTTTTCCTCTTCAAACCCCAATCGACTTAATTTATAAATCATGTTGAAAAATATCTAACCTCTAGATAAGGCATGACTTTCGATGTCTTGCGTTTTAAATGTATAAATTCTATTATAAATAAAACTCAACATTAATTAATACTAATTTGTATCGTACGAATTTCCATCACACCAAAGAGTCCTAATAATACTAGTGTACTCTTTGATATTATATCACGATATGAAAAAATCAATATTTATCTGGAGATAGCGTTTTATTTTTATTTTAAAAGCTGGGAGATGTTTGTAATTTTTTATGATCATCGTACACACGTATACTTCCTTCAAGGCTAAGGTTGACCAGACTAGATTAAACTATTTGTATAATAGAAGGAATTGTCTGAAGTTTGTTGTATACAATTGTAAAACAAATACAACCTAACTCAAAAGCTAACTTAAAATGTTATCTTCTAGCGCTATAATAAAGACTTCTTACGAGTGATTCTAAGAAACAGTACGTGCTCTCTATGCCCAATTGAACGTTATTAACTGCGCATTGAATAGTTTAGTATCGTATAGACAACCACAACTTACATGTATCAGAACACAATATAACTAATTATTTGCTAAATTATTAATAGGTAAGACTCTTTAGTAAACAATTATAATTTACAACCATCTCAAAAGGCTGTGGGGTCAGAGAGGCGTTACGAGCGGCAATGGGCCAAATTGGCATTTGGGCGTGTGACCATCCGTTTCCGTTACTTGTAATATTCAACAGAGATAATATCTAGTTGCGAAGGTATCTGATACAAATGTAGCGTCCTATATATTGTTTCATTATTGTCAATATGTAAATGACCCCCAAGGTTCAAAAACCGATACTTCTAACTCTGCTTGTTATCAAGCTCTTTTTAACATATTAATTAATATAGTAAAAATAAAATTTAAAGGCCATCGCTGTGATCTGTTTAAAGACACAGTTTACATCGGAAAAATTGGTATACATGTTTCTTTCCACAGATTAGTTAAATTCACCAACATAACGTTACATTGAACATTTCTCTGATATTTACCACTAACCTGATATTTTATAAATCATGTTTTAAAATATTTTACCTCTAGATAAGGCATGACTTATACCTTATAAGGCATGAGGTAATACTGTACATACAACGTTTTATAATAAGTCAGCAAAACTTTGGTGAATAATTGGTATTCCTCTAGTCTTAAATCCGACTGGATTACCCAAACATAATAAATATGATATCAAAGGAACGCCAAAACAGTTTTAACGACTTATTATGTACACAAATTTTTATTTTTTATTTTGTTTTTTATGTACACCAATGAACATTTCGCTGAATCTAATAATACATTAAAAAAAATTAGAACTGACATAACTTTTCAATACAAATTATTTTAAAAATAATTTTAAAACTGACAAAAGGTCCAATCATAGCGAAGCAATAGCAACTAATTAATCCAATTAAATACACTGATTATTCAAATACAATATCAGAGAATGCAAAACGAATCGTACCTTTTTTTAAGAAAAGTCTCAATTTTAACAATTTTGAACTTTTATAATCCAAGATTATATATTGCTTATAGAAAAGTTACCGTTGCCATTTTATATCACTTATCAGGATGTAATATTATATTATCAATGAATGCAAGGTAACAAAAAATGTACATCATGTGTATTATCATGCATTGCATTGTTTGTAGAATAATGTTGATACATTGTAAGATAACGCTTTAGAAATGTCTCGGTATAAATTTACCATAATCTATGTTTCTTTATGTACATTATTAGAACAAGTATTTTAACGAACAACCTCAACACTCTATTAATATAAAAGTTTCGGATAAGAATAACTCTCTTTTGTTTAAATAAAGAATAGTATGCTCAACCCGAGTCTTTATCATCAATACTCTTACAATCATTTTTTTTAATACGACGAATGGCTTCGTTGCTTATGAATAAGTTCCTCCCTAAGAAAAGAGTGCCTATTTTCCTTAGTTTCCAACAGACATATTCCAAGAGATGTTATGAGCTTTTTGGGATGTAAATCATGAAAAAGGTAAAAATTTCGTATCGCCGTATACAATTTTCTTACTTTACACACTTTGGTCTTTCCAGAAATTTTTTATTCTAAAACTAGTCCACCATGTTTTGTAGCTTAAATTTTCTCTCTCTCCATGCATTTTGTACAATTGTAGATAATTAGAGATATCGTAAATTTATGTCACTATTATAAAGACTATATTTACCTTTTACACCAAAAACCTTGTAATTTGCTTAACCACAAAGTGTTTAAAAATTATTATAAAACCCAAAAAATGTTTCATTTATTGTATTAACAGTGATAGTTATATCTTTGGAATCTTAGCTCCTTGCTGAGATATTTTGAAATGCAGTTAGCTCAGTGGTACGTAAAGATGTATTTTTGTTGCATTTGTTTGGGCGTTAAAAAGCCCGTCCACTGTGGCCCTTCATATATATATTGAAAACAGAATGGGTCCTAAAACTGGCCCTCAAGGGACCCGCACTGAAGATAAGTTAGTTTTATTTATTCCCCATTAGATTGGAATGCACAATATAATTCAATTTTGCTACCACGTAACTGTTAAAATGTGGCATTTCAAATTGACATTAAATAGATTTCAAGATTAAGCCACACGTCAGGTAATATCAAGATATGTTGTGAAATGTTCGATGAATATAATTTTGCTTATTTCTAATAAGAATATTATTGGGACAATGCACTGTGTTTATCGCTTTCAGTATCTGGGTAATCAATCTATATAGATCACTGATCCAATGTTCAAAGTTGTTTGATTTTTTTTATCTGTAAGCCGACAAAAATATGATTATTTTTTTCCGTCATATTAAAAATCTAAATTATCTCTGTTGAGGGAGTTTATCACTCCTTACCTCACCTCCCATTTTCATAGTCTGTTCGGGCTTTTTTCAAACTCATTGTACCTAAATTCATTAGGAATGCTATATTTCTACGAAAATCAACGCGCTTATATATAATTTTATATAGTACACTTGAAAACTTACGTAACTGCAGTTTTTGTCGTCGAAGCACCCCAGAACAAACCGGACTTAGGTCTTACTAGGACATCTGTGGCAGGTACTTCTCATCTTAAGAGGAAATTTGCCAAAAGTCAAGGTTAATACTTTATATATTTCTTGATAATAAAATAAAATACAATTCAGCACGGAAGTGGACCATTATGATCATTTGCGTTCTAATTTTTTGTTTTTATTTGCTTACATGATCGTTGCAGATCAATTTAGAAACACACATTGTACTCTAATACTGATGCAGTCCCTTCCTTCAAAATTTGACAGAAAAAATAACACTTAAGAGTGCAAAAATAGAAAATCATGCAAAACAAGAAGTTTGGATTCATGATTAAAAAGGCAATCTTACGCCTCTAAAACTTTCGTTGCCCTATAACAACATTCCATGAGGGTACATCCCTTGGAGAAATTCCTTTGATAGAGCTAAAACATTATTACCCTCCTTATACCCTTCTTATATTGGATCCGCTTCGTTATTATAGTCAGACACTGAGCAACCAACTTTTCTCATTTCCTTTTCAACGAAACTTTTTTGTAAAGCGGAACTGTAGGCAACAGAAGAGAATTAGATAGTTTCTTTTTACTTTTGCTCTGTTTTGTTTTACTTTATTGGCCTGCTAACTCTCTGAAAGTTTATCAAGAACGTATTTTATACGTCATGATTGAACAACAACTTTACCACCGGCAAATTTTTTGTAAATAGTTTACACTTTGATCAATTTACTAACATTATTTGTAAAGGTGTGGTTCAATTTAAGGTAAACTATGGTTTTATAATTTTATAGGACATGAAGTTAAAAAAAAAACTATTAATAGTTTAAAAATTAGTTTTGATAACAGCTTTGTTAATGTTTTTAACATCAAATCTTATAACAATAAGTTTTATCTATTGCGGTTAGTCGCTTAGCCTGTAATAAATAACTAAAAAAAACAACAACAAGGAGAATATTTTATTTTTTTAATAAATAATACAGATTGTTTACGTTTAAATTATTTAAATCTTTTGATAAAAAGTTATAATAATATAACATCTATTTTTTGGAATGTCATAAAATAAATAAATAAATAAATAAATAAATAAATGTCTACAAATATTTTTACACTTCCGGGAGACTAATTTATGATGCAAACAATTGTAACGGATAATACACAATTGCACACTTTTATACAATTTACCTAAAATAGTATCTATAAAAAAATTAGTATTATAGTTTCAGTACAATATATTTTACTATTCAGTGCGACTACTTGTATTATTTAAACTATATTGTAAGTGTATAATGTATATACGTATTTGTAAGCTTTCGTTTTAAATGGGATACTTATGTTTTTATAAAACGGATTCTTTGCATTACTATTACTCTAGGTATGATAGTAGTAGATGATCTACGTGTCTTTAGAACTCATGCCTTTAAAGAGTTTTTCGTGGTTTGTGGGTAATTCATCGTCGTAATGGTCGTGATTGCATGTTTATTTCAGTTTAAGTTATACTGAAGACACTAACCTTTCCGTAATGTATATTATGAAACACGCACAAGTTGTCGTATTTGTAGTTGGTAAATTATTAAAAAAAACTTATACTCAAATATATATCAATTTATAAACATTTCGCTTACTCTTTCGAAAAAATATTTCCTTTTGAGTTGATTTTTCACCTTAATAACCAAGGCCTATCAAAGACGTATAAAAATATTTCTGTAACAATTTTCATCTCCTAAAACTTCCAATAACGTTTCATAATCAAATAAAATTAAACACAACTAAATTACAAACAATTGTTCATTGAAAGTTATAAAAAATATTACAGTTAAACTTTGGAAGGAAAAATAGGTTAAAAACCAACAAACATATGAAGAGAGCCTATTTACATGACTAATTGAGTTTTATGTAACGTTGCTGGGCCGGCGACGTGGGCGGCGCAGAGTTGGCATTCGGGCGTGTAAGGTCGCCGTTTCCGGCCAGCATTATCATCAGCCGAGCGGCGCTTGGAGATAACACAACTCCAACCTGCCGTTACGCGGTGTACTTAAATAGCCGATAATTTACACCTATAAAAATAATTTTCTTAAATATATTTGTTAGACAGTTTTGTGTCGGTTTATCAAATGCTACTGGCACTGAACCGCTGAAACAATGCTACACGTCAGAGACCCTTGATCTTGGTGGCAAATAAGAACTTGGAATATCACGATGTGTACTATGATAGGCGTGCTTCTAGACCGGGAGCTGGGAGGTCAAAAATTACTCATAGGGTTCAAGATTCAAGATTATTTATTTCCATTAATTAACATACAAAAGTATTTACAATAAAAACGTTAATTATTCCCCACAAGACCAAAGTCTGAGTGTGGGGAAGAGTTCTTAGGCACGAACAAATATTTCTAGTCCTTCTTCCACTAGTTTGCAGCACAAATACATACAAAACGTAGAAGAGAAACAAATTACCCATCAAAAACAAAAATAAAAAATAGAACAAATTATTACTTAATAATTATATTACTAAATAATTCCTTATATTTAAAACATAAGGAGAAAAAAAATCAAATGTCGTGCAATTATTAAGAATAAAAACAAAGAGTTAATCAGAACGAATCAGAATACCCGCAGACAACAAACACTATGATGCATATGACGAAGGAATCAGCAGTTCTGCCATCCCCGGTCCAACACCGAGCAGCCACTTCTCAATTTTTCGCTTTTAAACAGACATGCTACCACCCTATTAATTAATTATGTTAAATGAAAGATTTCTATACAACTGATGAGCCAAATAAAATGCACTGAACAGATCTGATTTGAATTTAGGTTTGGGAATTGAATAGCCAAAGTGTGTTTTATTTCTAGTTCGGTAGTCATGGGTAGTTGGGGTAAATATTTTATTTTATTGCCTTTAACATATACTAAGAGAGTTTTAGGATACAATTGTCTAATATTAAGAACTAAAAATTTTCAAAAGGAGATTTGTTGGATGTCTTTCGCCTTTATTAAGAATTGCTTTTATCACAGACCGTTGGGTGACCGCCAAGGGTTCAAGTACCGAGGCAGAGGCACCACTCCAAACCAGCAATCCATGCTGCAGCAGGGACTGACAGTAGGGATAATATACACTACTGCAGCAATCCACGGTCAACACTTGACTTAGCTGCTTAAACGCATAAATAGTTTTTCTCAATTTTTGCTTAATTTGATGAACATGTGACTCCCAAGTCAATTTGTGATCAAATATTACGCCTAGGTTCTTGTGTTGAGTCACATGCTCAATCACACCACAGCCACAGGTGAAGGACCGCGGATTGCCACAAGAGTGCATTCGAAGCACCCTCTGGCCTGGACCAGAATCGTTCTTGAAATATATAGACAAGCATTTTGTTTTGTCTATGTTAACAGTGATAATATTATAATCAAACCAGTTTTTTATTTTAGCCAGGTCAGAGAATGCCTGATCATAAGCCCTCTTCCATTCCCTACCATAAGACACTAGAGCCGTGTCATCAGCAAAGAGGAAGAGATTTCCCTGAATATTCAATTTGGATATATTTTTGATATAAATAAGGAAAAGTAATGGACCAAGTGTTCTTCCCTGCATCAATCCATAGTCTACATTGACATTTTGACTGTTAATACCATTAATTGTAACATTGCTTACGATTGTTAAAACAATTTTTAAACCAATTCAACACCAATTTCGAATTTTCTTTAACACCAATTAGTTATAATTTTTCTAAAAGTTTATTTCTATCTACAGAATCAAATGACATCGCAAGGTCCAAAAATGTAATCATTACATTACAATTTTCACAAGTTTTTCCAGAATTAGTTTGTAACGTCAAATAGTGCATCTGAAGTATTTTTACCTTTACTAAATCCATATTGCATATTTGTTATGGTTTTTTTCGGCAACTAGATATTTGTTCAATTGGATTTTGACACACTTTTCAAGTATTTTATCAATGACTATCAGCAAAGAAATCGGTCTAAAATTTTTCGAAGAGGATTTTGAACCACTTTTGAAAATCGGAATCTTTTTTGCTATTTTTAAAGCATCTGGGAATCCTCCAGTTCAAATACTAAGATTGATTAGGTGGAGCAAGGGTTGAACTAGATAGCGGGAGTAGTTTTTTATAAATTTAGATGGAATTTCATCCCACCCGGGGGCAGACCCACACTTTAGGCTATTAATTACATCAATAAGTTGGGTGTGATTGGCAGGCTCCAATGCAAAGTCTGAATAAACTGGATGGTCAGCATCCTCCACCTCAGGTGGGCCATTGACAGTAATAGAGCACGCCAAATTTAAACCAACACTAGCAAAGAAATTATTAAGATTTTGACTGCTATCTAAAAGGGTGGCAGCAGTGCCATCCGCCAGGAAACCTTTAACCGGAAACGGATCAACTCGTCGGAGACGCCCGGACACCTCGCTGACAACCGACCAAAATTTCCTAGCGTCTCCCCCTGCTTCTTCAATCTTATTTTTGTTTTTTAGATGCACATGTAAAAGCTTTGCCATTTTGAAGAAGCATCCTGAGTGGGTTTTAAAAGTGGGTTTTCTGAGCCCTCAAGGTGGACAAGCTTGAAAATAACCCTAAAATGTTTTTTGCAATTAATTTTTATGTCGAAAAATTAAAATAATCAGATGTTAGCCCATACCATTGAGCTCAGCTTTAAAAAACGAACATTTTGGATTGTTTAATTATTGATCTATGTCCATTGTTTACCTAAATACTGAGAGTCATAAACTCCAAACGTTGTCCAATGTCAACCTTATAAGAAATAAATACAATTGTACAACTCGCTTCCTCCCCAACATATTTTAATGACACTTTGTATGGGGCTTCATTTAGTTACGATCTATTATATATTAGCCTGAAATCCCCCATTTTTGCGTTTCCCTGGCAGTAAACCTGCATACATTTTACCCATGTTGTTCTTATGGGAAGAAAATAAAAGTCTATGTAATCCTTATTTTTTACATATGATTATACAAATTGTCATAGGGCTTCTTCTAGTCGAGATTTATTGGATATTGACTTAAAAACACCCAGTTTTTGCAAACTTGTTGCAACAAACCTACATACTTCATCCCCATGTTTTGGAGAATACAAAAAAATCGCATCAATTTTATCCATCTTGGAGAAAGCGCCAAAATTGAGGCTCATAAACCCATTTTTGAAACCCCCCAGGATACCTCTTCAAAATAGCATAGCTTTTACATGTGCACCTCATGACGTATTTTTTAACCTCCCAGCACTCAGTCTATTCATTTCTTCTAGGGATTCAACAAAGTTGCTTTCAATAGTGATGGATGACATGAGATTTGAAAATACTCTTGGATTTATTGTCTTAAACATAATTTGGTCATAGTCTGGAATTGTTCCAATGATTACCAAGAAAGAAAATAATCTCCGGAGAAAAGCTAATTGTTGGTATATATTATAGCATAATGCGTTTAAGGCTTTGAGCTATTTTCAAAATACATTTCCAACGTTCAATTAATACTGAGCAACGATCCTTGTTGAAAACTCAATTTGAACGTCAGCCAAAAGTTTTCCAAGAAGTTCCCGGAAAGGTAATAGTCTGTTTCTATTACTAACAAATAACCGTACTTTGGTTACGGATTTTTTTTCAATTATCCGTTCAACTTTCTTTGCTTCTATTTATATATAAGATTTCTTTAAAAAAATAAATTCTTTGAAGAATACTAGTTCCAAGTGATGCTATTAATAACTACAAGCTTGAAAATAACCCAAGCTAATTTGGTATGTAATAACATACCTAAACTAATTCTTATTACAGACAGTTTGAAAGACTTATCGCCATACTATCTGAAATATAACACAGACTGTGTAATGTGTTTCCATAGAATAGAAGAATAAACTTTATCAGAATAGCGTTTTTGGCGAACTTTTGTTGATTTTTATACGCATGAATATCGTAAGATGCCATCAAACCAAACCATTCTTAAGAGCATGTTGCCTTATGAGTGTGGCAATATTAGTCATAATTTTAGTTTTGTAGGTAATGTTAGTGCAACCTTAAATATTTCATAAAATATTATGTATGTGGAACAGTACGTGCTGGTTAAAAAAAAATTATACTTTCAATATTTTATGCAACCTTTTACTAATACAAAATTAAACGGCTGGGAAAAGTTAAACTCTACTTGAAGTCATTTAATTATTGTAAGCTTTGAAAGTAGTTTACAAAATGTTTTCCCTGTAATGACCAGCTGTTTTAATTAGTTCAAAGTTTGCAATTTTATGGTGCCAAGTATAATTATGATTTCCTGTACTAATCGGAAACCAATGTTCTATGTACAAAGGAATGTATGGACGTATTTATTTGGACGTATTTATGGACGTAAAATGACTCTAAGAATCAAGAGACTCGGAGAAACTGTCATTTTATTATAAGTATTTCAGATTATATTACAGTGATAATAAAGTTGTGATATACCAATATAACAATCAGGTTAACAGTTATTGTTTTCCTTTGGTAGGTATTTAAATAACACAACAATAAAGGAAGCCATCCGAAACATGTTATGGTATGAACAAACCGTTGCCAAACAAACAAATATTTTATTCATGAATATTACAGGTCGATATACCGACTATGGTAAATATTTGACTGCTAACTCTTACATTTCTACGCCAAACCTTTACTTTTGAGCGATTGTTGTCGAGAAAGCTGTCGTAAATGCTAAGTTTCTATTTGTTAAAAAAAACCGTTTTATTAATATTTTCATTACAGTAACTTAAAATGTTTATTTTGAGTAGAGGTCTGCTTATTCTTTTCTTTTACTGCCCAAATAAAATTTGGTGTCATATATAAAGTTTGGTATCATTACATGGACAAATTGGTTGAAATGAAACTATCAATTCATTTATATTTGTATTTGGTGGACATATATGAAACATTTTTCCCCATTATCTCTTAAGTGTCTCAATAAAAATATCATGTAAAACCTAAATATGTACTATTCAAAAACAGTTAATACATTAGTTTTTAAGAAAATTTTGACAGTTGTATTTCTTCGTTTATTTAAGCTACTGAAAATCAAAACGGTGAGTTTTTAAGTAACTAATTAGTTACCCTACCAAAACCAAAACTTATTAAGGAAGTAGTGGTCGAAAGTGTTCTCGTGTAGACAAAAATAACAGTAACTCTGATAAAAACCATAAAACTTTCGCAAGATGCCATGAATCTTTGTAAGGTACTTTAAAAATCAATCAATAGGAAAATATATTTTGTGGTATTAATTGTGAAGAATTTCTTTGAAATATTCGAAAACCGACTACTCTGCAGTGGAGAGAGGGTGGTTCAGGGAGTTGAGCCCCCACCGCCGGCTCTCCACACAAGCATTCTTGTACCTCTTCACACTGGCCATTTACCGTTTCCTCAGCGCAATGGCAATTCTTCTTTTAACACTTAAGTCGGAAACTGTCATGCACAATTCACGGATCGTATGCCGGATCGAGAAAAAAACACTTCTAGTGATTTATTAAAAATATGTTTTATTTTAAGATTTTGTTTGACAAATATTTCCAATTAATAACTTTTAGTGTTTTTTTTAGGTAGGTATTGTTTTAAACGAGGTTTTACCGAAAAACCTAGTTTGTGTGATTTTCGCACTTAATATGAAATAATTTGACCACTTAATAGATTAAAAACCAACTTAATGGATAAAACAAATCTTCAAAGTGAGATTAAAAAAACTCAGTCAATCAATAGGAAAAATATTGAATGTTAATTTAAAGCAGCTTAAACATTTTATTGTACAGTAAAATACGCATCTGTATATAAAGAGTGACTTTGTATTCTGTATCTTCATTCTTAAAATATTTTGGATTGGTTTTCAGAAGATCGATTAAAATCAACTTAAAAATCTTGGCATGGTTCATAAGAAAAATATGAATTAAAAATAAATCTAGGGTATTTTAAATAGCTTATGATGCTTTAATAAAATATGTTATAATATTGAAAACTCGTATTTAATGACAATATATAGGGTAAAACTAAAATGATAGCTTAAAAAAGAATGTATTGACATTAGAATTTAATGTCAGCAGGGTCAATATTTAAATAATCCTAAAAACTACTGGGATAATTTGTTATTCTGTATTTTCTTATACGTCCTTTACTCGAGCAGAAAAATAATAATTGGCCGAGTATATTAAATATGTTTTTAAAATTAAATTCAAATAAGTTGAGGCTTTTTTAAATTTTATAGACAATTTTGATTCTAAATTTCAGATTTTAGATTTTTTAGATGGTATATAGGTCTAATATTGTTTTTTTTTTAAATTACTACTAATTGTATTGAAGTGATATTTTTACAAATCGAAAAGTAAAATTTTCCAAAGTTTCCAAATTTCACCAACGTTATTAGCATAGAAATCATTTAAAGAGAGGACTATTTTAAATAGTTTTAAACAATTTTTATAATCGAACTACGTGAATTTGGATTTCCCTCTGGAATAAATTCAAAATAATATATATCAAAACCGATTCGATTCCAGTTCAGGCAGATATCTGTAGCTGACAATTTCGGATGGAATGTTTAGAACGATATTTCACACAAATAAGGGCTCTGCGATAACAGCTGGTCCCAGATAAATACGTCCTTACATTCCTTTGTAGAATTCTGCGAATAGTCGACAGGTGTTCCATCAATGCATACTTCAGATTTGTTGCTTATTATTTCCACTAACAAAAAAGTCAGTTGAATCTAGTTCCAACCAAGGAAACATTTTTATTAACCTTAGTACCGTACGGTTTTTATTTGTTAATAACAAATTAATAAATCCATTAACAAACAACACCTCTAATTTCATTAAACTAATAGTTTTTATCAAAGGGAGCAAAGTGGTACTTTTTGGGGCGCAATCGTGTTTCAAAAGCGAAGGGCAGCCAAGAACTAGTAAAAAGTGCAATTTTACGCTATGATTGAAGAACAAAAACGGCAGGTTTTCGTGCAGAACTATAAAAAAGTTATTTTTTAAAATAATTGGATAGCTTGATAATTGAAAGTTTAAAATGGTAGTAAGATGATTCGAAACAGCTGGAATTGCTCTTGCACTGTGTTTTTGTCTGTCAGTTGGAATTGAGTTTATTTGTTTACATTCGTCAGCCTGGATGGATAAGTTGTTACAGCTGACATTGCATAACATGACAAACAAATCAAAACTTTTCACACTTATAATATTAGTAGATAATATTTACTTAATTTTTACACAAATAAATAAATCCTACGTAGAATTGTTTCACACTTTAAAGAGCATGGAGAGCGTACAACAATTTGTGCAACTATTTTAGGAAAACTTTCTCTAGTATTTGTCAGTCCAAAAACAGTTAATGGTCCTTAGAACAAACAAACAATGGGTTAACAAACAGGTGATTGTCAAGCGTTGAAAGTTGGCAGGCTTTTGATACGTTGGCACAACAATACATTTATTCACCTCTGGCACCTGCTCTGGCATTTGGATTTAAAAATGCGTCATTATAAGTTATATTACATTTAGAAATACACTTGAGAAACGTGCAAAGTCAAATTAGTCATGAAATATTCCTCGGAAACCGATAGTAAAGGCCCATTAATAGCCCAAGGTTGTAGTCTGTTGAAATTTTAAAATATGTATAAATCTACATACTTTCTTAAGGCAAAGTAATTTAATATTCGCAAATTATCAGCAAGTTGAGGTTTTTCGTGAGGTACACTTGAATAGAAATATAATATTGAGTTTAATACACAGCGTTTGTGGGATTGTTAGATTGTATATTTACTTGTCCCAAAGGGGTTATCGCAGATCAGGAATTCTTTTTCAAGGATTATTTTTGAAACTCCATGTCCAAATAACTAGTATTGTGAAATATTCTTTCACTTGGTTACAAGCGCTTCGGTTTTTATCAGTCGCAGGGAATTTTATTGCAAATTCCGCTGTAAAGAAATTTATAGTAAGCCACACATATGTTCTTGCACTACAACCTTAAAGGTAGTTTTAATTTAGCGGGGAAGTAGGCTTAGACGAGGATGATTCTAGCGTTCACTCCCTACAGTTTAAAGCAACTTTTTCGTAAATGCGGAAATTCTGTTTAATTACACAAAAAATAAAAAGGATAGAAATAGTTTAACATGTTTTCATTTAGTTCCGTGGAAGTTACAATAGATTTTTGCTTGAGCGTAATTGTTTAGTAATAATGAAATAATAATCCGGAATTATTGAAAATATAATTTGATTCTTAAAAAATTAAGCGAAAATCAAAATCAAAACGGAAAGTTTTCACATAAAAGTACTATGCGAAAGTATTAAGTCCTTATCAAGGCAAGCGGTTTTAAGGTGATTTAAAAATCCATATAACAGCTCCAACTAACATGAAAAGAGTAGACAAGGGAGTTTATGAGCTATCTACTGGACTATATACTGTGATGTTAGGAATAGCAAGATTACACTGTTAGATGAGGAAGCCCACTGGGAGCGATGCCAAGGCCTTGGCAACACAGCGACTTGCACTCGCTCTCACACAGCTACTGACACTCTCTCACACACAGAACATCTACGAGTTCACGGTCACAATGATTACTAAAGCACATGGCTGATTTGCCGCGTTCCCACAATTATGGAGCATTGCATTCATCATCATTTAATTGAATAACCAGTAATTTCTAGTTGAGTAATGTAATTTTTCAGTCTTGTTTGGTTATTTTGTATAATAAAGATGACCTCTGAGTAAATGGGTTTGTATGTCACGCCATCATGATCAGTGGTGGGTGAAGATCAAAAATAAGAACCAAACAACACTTCAACAACTTTGGTTGTTTAAATTTTAAATAATTTCTTAGTAAAACTTTCAAAAACTCGTTTATGCCAGGGACAGGGTCGCCACTACAAAGGGTGGGGGAGAAAATGGACACAAAGCCATGATACATAGCGTTCGTCATTCAAACAACGCCGTCTCGATTCGTCTATAGTCATGTATCATTAGTTTTAATTTAGTTTAGTTCGCCGAAAGCATTAAAGCTGGGACTGGCAGTTTTTCTTGAACCTGCAAGAACGTTTGAATAATTCTGTCAAAATTACTTATTCTGATAATCGCTAACTTATAATGCCTTGTGAAACAAGAACATTTGAAGTGTTTCATATTAAAGCATACTGTGATAATATTTAATGAATGAAAGAAAAGGGAGAAAGAAAGCGTCGAGATAGTTGACAAATAAGTAGAGTGTAGAGTACTCAGGACAACAACACTTGCTTTTTCCTCACGAAGGCTTGTTTAAAACATTACCTGTTTAACTGTCGTTAAATTGTGGATTAATGTTTTTCCCCCAGAAAATCTAAGACAATTAACGTTTGTTATTTTCAGGAAAATAATATAAAGCTACGAGTTAACTGAAACCATTGGTGAAAAACGTGGATTCATACTACAGGCTAAACATCTGGTTATTGATTTATATAAGTTGGGCTTATCGTCAACTATAAAATTTAATTGACTTACTAATAGCAATTATGTAAGCGTTTTGTCGAATCATTTAGCTTCATTGTCGATTATTTCGATTCATTTTAAGAAAAATGCATTGCATATATAAACAATTGTAAGCAAACACGCATAAATCCTAACGTTGTTCAATTAAAAAAATAAGTATTGTATTTAATGTTGGTGAAATGATGGAAGGGCGCTGGTTCGATAGACAAGAGGCGGCGGCGCCTCTGAAGCTAAAATGGGACTTCCTGAGGGTGCTTCGACGATGGCTTGTCTTCAATTATCTTGAAGCCTAAAAAACAAAGTATCCATAGAATTTGGAAATAACTATCCAGTAGCCACTGGCTGAAATCTTTTAAATCGTTAGTGTAAGTTTTATAAAAATTACTTAGACAGTACTGAATAACAACTGTGTGTCTGTGTTGTCCCAGTATTCTGCAACAACTAAGTATGATTATATGTCGTAAAATAGTTTGTTTAGTGTATGAAAAACATATGAATGTTAAAATTGCTCAGCTAATAGGAGTATCTGTCATTTCGTAATATCTCTTTTCACGTGATATTTCCTGTTTAAATGAATTTATATATTAGTGCAGGAAATAACAGTTTAAATTTTTTATCAGGATTTGGGAACAATGCACTTTGGGAGGTTCAAGAGTGTCTGCAGTTTACTGGGGATTTGACTCAAGCACTGCCAGGCAACATTTATCACTTCCTCCTGTTTAGCATATTTGACGCTACTTTACATTTACGCAAGTTGAATTTCTAATGAGGATAATAGTCAAGTGACGTAACACTTTGCAGATCACTCTGTGACAGTTTTTCCTCAGTGACGAAGTTTCTTTACAAATATTATCTAAATAGTTTTAGTTTATTAACAGTTTTTTTGGGAAATCCATATACTAAAATTTAGTATATAGATTGCCTACTAAAATACATGGACCACCTACATTTAATGAAGGTGGCCCACCAAAACTTTTAAGTATATTATTAAGTCCTTATTAAAAATATCTCTATATGTTTCATCCTTGGCAAAATTTTAGCCTTTGTTTGTACAGTGAGTAAAGACGATATTCGAAACTGCTAACAGACATGAGGTATACAAACGGATACATAAAATGTTATAATATATATTTGTTTTTGTTCATTCTTCTGCATCAAAAATATTTTATTCCAGATTAATCATTTTATATATCTTATTGCACATTTAATAAATCAATTTCACTCCCAACATATACTATTTCTGATCCTTAAATTAAATTTGATTTATTGTAATAAAAATAATTATTATATACTGATATTTTTAGAGTTTATTGCTTTCGTTTGGTTAAAGTTAGTTCCTTGAAAAGGTTCCAAATAGAGTATACATCATTTTATAATAATAAGAATTTCACCGTTTGTGTGTTTGCTCATTACTTCATTCTTGGAAAATGCAGAAGTTTGATTATACACAAGTCCTTAGACCCCTTCTCTGCAGAAATTATAAAGTGTTTCCGTACTTTTCTGGACAACTCCCGGACCTGTTTGCGGATTTTTTCATATTTTTATTAGAGAATTGAATTTTTTAGTTTGTGCAGGCCTATATCATCATATATTTAATTTGGTAAGGTGATTCTTTGTGTTAAAATTGTGGGAGTCTGGCAAGACGTAGAAAGATGGGAGAAGGCTCAAATTAAAGGTCTCTATTCCGTGATGGCGGGAAAAATAACTAAATTGCTTGAAATGCACCAGAAAACGATAAATAACTGTCATTTAAATAGCATTGGGATCTTAAAACGTTTGCTTTGTTTACATAAAACATGTGTTGCTGATACATGATGTGGTAGGCTAGATAAGTTAGATTGAGATTGCTATGAAGGTATTTTGTACTATAATAAAGGATCGTTTAAATTTTCCCTCATTAGGAAAATTAAGCCCCTTCAAGCCCTATAATAGTTAAGCCCCTTCAAGCCACTAGTTCTTATCAAAAACTATAAACACACAAAGTAAACTAAATTCTTCGAACACAGTGAAACAAGAAGCATTACACATTCAAACAATGCACACCAAACCAACTAGCGAACACGGTTACAAAGAGTGAAAACCAACGTCAACGCATGTAACAAATCAAAGTAAGGAGGATTATTCTAGCGTGCATCGCTCACAAGTGCGTTCCGGAACAACAATAATGCACTGCACGAGCACCCTTGTGCACGGACTCTCCTTTGTGTGCGTTCAACAATGAACTAGTCGAGTCCTTTAGGGAGGTTTTATGCACATGACTATGCAGCCGCATGTGTAACTGAATGGCCGGCGATACAAATCATCGTCCTTTTTCGGTTCTGCTAATATGTTATACTTTTGTTAGGTTATGTTTGAAGAAGGTGGGTTATTGTCAAACCTATCATCGTTCAGCATTCGTCACCGAAACAGCAAAAAGGAAAATATATCGTTATTATAGTTCAATGCAATAATTGTGAATGTAGGTATGATGTAGCGAAGACTAGGATATAAAGACTCGTTACCTAACACGTTTTTTACTCTTTCTAATCAAAGTTTAAACCTTTCGAAGTGTAAGGGTTAAAAAGAAAATTATTGTAAGTTTTTGAATGTGCTATGCACTTTTTAACCAGCTTGAAGAAAACTTTCCTTTTTTACGAGGAGTGTATTTAAAATATTTTTGACGTTATTAATTTCATACCTTTGCGTTATTTTAAAACTTGATTAGTGTACCGGTTTAGCCTGAAAACGTTTCCAACAATAAAATGCAGAATTTACATTCAACAGCAGCATCAACACCATTACACAAATTGCAAAGTTTCAAAACTACCACAAAGGTGTTTGCTATCCTCATTTACTCACAATTGCTATTAATGCAGTTCATATTTCATTAAAAGTTGACAGGAGTTAATTTGTGTGGTGACAAATCATTAGTCTTGTGAACGTAGCCAGGCTCATAACCATATTCTCCTTTTGACACCAAGAGGGAATTAGTGACACTCAAATATAGAGCATAATTGTATACAATACTTATAAAATACAACAATTATAATATTTTTCGCTGTTTAAAATATATATATTGATATTTCACTCGACTTAGAGTTTTCTCTTTTGGATCCAAGGTTTTTATTAGCATAAAAATTATATTAAGTTACGTTAATACAAAACTTTGCTGATAAAGATTAACACTAATGCCTGAAATATAGATGTCACGCCCTTAAACGAGTATTTACTCTCCAAGATTCTTTTGTTATTGTAATTTTGAAGCACGCTCAATAAAGTATTTTATACATTGAAGTAATTTGCTTACTATTTGAAACTAAATATAATTAAATTTACATTTTTATACCTTTTTTAATCGATGATTTGTGTTTAAAAAACTACCGTATAAAAGGTAAATATGTTACAGAAAACATTATTTAAAGATAATATATTATGTGGAATTGTTGTAAGAAATTCCATTTCGAAATGTATTTTTTCAATATCTTGGCAGAAAAAACCGAATGGGAAGGTTAGTAAATTGCGTAGAAGAATGCTGATGTTCGCTTTTCTTTCACCCAACTGCTTAGATTACCGCAGTTTTTCATTATTACTTAATGCTCTTTTACAATTTAATTTATTATTTATTAATGGCGAATAAGTGACGAAATCGGATTTTTGTTCTAAAACCGTTTTTTTAACTGTAATAATTTAATTTAAATTTAAACGTGTGCAAGAAATATATTTTTATCAATTTATTAATCACTAGACATTTTGTATTATTTTTTGAACGTAGACCCAATTTGAATTTTAAGTTGTTCATTCGTTATATTATTAAGTAGTTTTTTATTCTTTTTTAAGAAATTTATCACTCCCCTAAAATATGCTACGTAAAAGTTTCTAGCTAAATAACAAGAGGAATTTATTTTACATTTATATTAAATGCCTAAATACATTTTTATTATGCCAGTTGAGAATTCAATTTTGATAAGTAATGTTACTGAGGGATACGAGTATTGGAATAACAATATTTTTTAAATCACAAATCATAATAATTAATTGTATACGTTTACTCCAACAATTGAAATGTATATTTAGCTTAGAAAATTGGCTAAGGAAAATCTGATAGAATGGATAACGAAATGAGTCTGATTACAGTTCGATCAGGTGGAGTGATGAGGGATAAAAGTAACTTCGTTGTGAAATGGTATCCAGAAGATTTCTTGGAATGTGGCCACCGAGATGACCCTGTTTCTGACACATTCTAGCAGATAAAGAGTGTTGAATTTATTTCTTTAGATTGTTATAGTTTGTGGCGTCTTTCAAACCAACTGTCTGAGTGACAAATTACATTTTAGAACTGAATATAAATAGGCCTAGTCAAAATTGTAGTGAAATAACACATCATGTTTAATGGAAAACTAAGTTTTAAACATTATAAGAGGTTGGACTTGCTTAAACCTGGTTCATATTTTCATCTACAGTATTTTGATTTTCAATACATGGATTGGTTAATTTATTCACCACTATTTTATACGTCGGTCAAATATTCTATGTATACGTTTTTCCTTTTTGAGAAAAAGTTAAATTATTAACACTATGTGGCCAATAAGGCGGAGAAGTGTTTATACCGTTTATTTCTTTTTATTATTTGCATCCATACTTGACTTCAGTAGCGCTGGCAGAAACAATATGTATTAGTATTTATGTTAGGGGCGAATTTTGTATTCCCAGCAAGCAACACCCGCTGGTTTTATCACAGCAGCTGATTGTCAGTGCTGGCAACCAGCGAAGTGTAAACGGGTTGGAAAGCAAATTTAAAATAATGTGGAATTTCAATGAAGCAGCCATAATCCATATTCAAGTAGGTGTTTACAATTCTATTATCTAGAATTGTTAAACAAACACAGAGGAACATATTTACATACACATAGGCCCAGCTATATATTTATACTACACATCCTAGTTATTGATATTTTAAATAGCAGTAATATTTACCATTATTAAAAAAATGATAATAATTTATTATTTTATTATTACATATTATTATTTATTATAGAAAAAAAATTATACTAATACGATTCTTATTGTTTTGGTTTTAGTTAAAATATTACGAGAAAAGATTTTGCTCAACATTTACAATGTAAATCCATATTAATGGACGTGGAACGAAGGTCAAATCCCGTACTAATCTCTCTATTCCATAGTTATTCTTAAGACTTAATATATCCTTTTCTTTTTCAGGAGTGACGGTGTTGAAAGAATTCGCTCTTTAAAAATGTGACCAACCGGTAGTTTGAATGGGGTGAAAGTGTCTGTGTTTATAGTTTCTTTGATTTAAAAGTGTTTTCAAAAGATAAAAGTTAAAAACCCCGATCTGGTGAGGAGTGTCGGAATGCAATACAGGGATAAAAACTATTTAATGAAAATTTAGAAACCAATGAGTAAATACTTTCGGATAAAAATGATTTCGTAGGAATCGCAGTGGTCGCAGTAGCATCGTCTCCTGGGAGGTGACAGTTCCTAATATCCTTCCTCCCCCTCCTTCCCATTAACCCTTCCTCCCCATCACATAGACGACCCGCCTTTTCCTCGAGCCCGACCTTCTTTCTTCTACATCGTGCTTTTCTCTCTTGCCTTAACTCGAATCAAAGTGATAAAGGGTACTTTTCATATCCGGTATTAGAATTAGGAACTCGTTATGAAAACTCAAACCGATTCCTCTACCTCCGACATCTCGCACTCCCTGTATTCAGGGAAGGTTTTATGATCCTCGCTTTCCGTGTCATCGTCGTTTACGTCGTCGTTTACAAATGAGAGGTTCCCAGAGGTAATACGTTTCCCCCGGTAGAGTAGCCAAGTCAGCGGTGTGGGGTCGGCGTCGTGTCGCGTGAGTTGCTGCTGTGCCCAGCAGTCGGCGGCCGAGGCTCCCTCGGAGGCCGCGGTCGACGAGGGCGGACTCCCGGCGCCGGAGGTGAACGGCATCGCCCCCGAGGAGGTGATCCTCGTCACCGCGCCCTCGCTGCTCACCCAGCAGCTGCACGACATCGAGGAGGAGGACGACCAGCCGAACGGTGAAGAAGGAGAACCCGGAGACGCGCTATCAGTCAGCTCCTCTTCCCTCACGATCAAAAAAGACCAGAAGCTCTGCAATTCGCCTAGTCCGACGTTTTCGTCCGCGTTTTTAAAGTCCTCTTCTTCTTCGGACCGGAAGAAGCGCAAGAAGAAAGTGCGAACGCGGTCTGTGACCAGCACCACCAGCAGCGACACGTGCGGCAGCGCCGGCGGCGGCGGCGGGGCCGCTGGAGCCCACAAGATGCAGGCGGAGCAGGGCAGCATCGGAGACCTGCAGAAGTACCACAACCGCTACCTGAGGAACCGCCGCCACACCCTCGCCAATGTTCGGTGAGTAGCCGACTGTTACAAGTAATAGTTACTCACCAACAATTCCGTGTAATGTCTGTGTAGTTTAGCTCGAGATATAAATTTAGTCTCTAGAATACGACGCGGTATCACCATCAAGTAGTTGCAGTCTTTTAAGATGGCCAGCCTTATTTCCATAATTTCAAGTGGCTGACGCTTTCCTATTCGATGGCTAAATTATGCTTAAATTATTCGCGATGATGTGGAAAAACATCAAGCACTTTACTCATGTCTTATAAATTTTCCTTTGTGTTTTTTAAATCTTAGTCTACTAGTAGTACGTCTTCCGTTGTAAAATTAGATTCGTTTTTTTATTTATTAACTCATAAGTACAGTAACAATAAGCCTCACTAAGCCTAGCTTAACAGCGAGGTCTGTTAGTGGTAAAAATTAAACAAATGAATTAATATACATACTATACGAGAGCCGCACACTTAGTCATATGTGAGCTGGTATTATCTAATCCATTATAATGTAGGCACTTGATAATGGAGTACCTAGAGGTTAAATCCTCTGAATACACAATACGAGTCCGTTTTTTTTAGATTAAGAGGGATTATCTTTATTATACTAAAAATAAAAACATTTACCCATTAGTTTGTTAGAAGTTTTTTTTTATTTTAACACTAAATTGACATTAATATACAAGGTGTCCAAAAATTATGGTAAAATATTTTATTATATGATAATAGGGGTAAAAGTAAGAAAAAAGTTCATGTAAGCATAGGTCCTACAGTGCTTCGTTTTCCGTTTCTGTGTATGTTTGTGATTTTTACATATTTAATCATATCTCAAGTACCTCTTAAAATATAAACTTCAAACTTGGTATGTCGATGACCTCTATTAAGAACTATTTTTGTAAGAAGTATTAAATTTCTACTTTGTACTATTTCAAAATGGCGATTTTTTTCTAAGCTTAATTTCTTAAAACCCGTAAATTTTAGGAAAATATACAAGAGATAAAAAAGCTACAAAACGTATTCCTATTTACGCTAGTATTAATATTATAACGATTGAACAACTAGTAATGGAGGAATTTGAAATTTTCCGAATAAAAACATGCAAATTTCTGACAGAATGTTCTAATCTAAAGAACCATGTTTTTATTCAGAAAAGTTAAGATCTCTCCGTTGTCAAAAGTCCTATTATCATAATCTTTATATTAGCGTAAATTTGATTGAATTTTGCAACTTTTTTGTCTCTTGTACAGTTGTTCTAAAATTTTTAGTTTTTACGTTATTTAGCTTTGAAAACAAAAACAGTCGCCATTTTTAAATGGTGCAAAGTAGAATTTGGATACTTCTTACAAAAATGGTTTTTTATAGTGGGCATCCATATACTAAGTTTGAAATTGATACGTTAAGAGGTTCGTAGATACGATGAATTAAGTAAAAATCACAAAAAGACGGAAAACGAAACACCTATGTTTATATATACTTTTTCTTATTTTGACCTCTACTACCATACATTATGATATTTTACCGTAATTTCCGGACACCCTGTATATTTGCCCGTTAAAAGTGAGGTTTTATTAATTTACATCCTGATTTCCCCTTAATCTTAAAAATGACGATTCTGGACATCTTCTGTACGGATTTGGTTGATAAGTACTTAATTTTACAGATTATTAATTTTAGGCCACCATCTTTAAGTCGCCATGTTGGTTACAACATTTTTCCCAATATGAAAAATTCAGTGTTGTGACCCATCATTTCAAACTAATTTTTTTTTTCAGATTATAATGCCGCAATCCATTTCTTCAATTCTTATTTCGTTCTCAGAATATTAGATTTTTTTTGTAAATTGTTTAGTAGATTTTAACATGATGTGATGGAAATTATGATGATAATCTTTATATTAAGATGGATACAATATAAGACCACAATTTCTCATTGTTGAACCACGTCCGCTAGATTTTGACTAAATCTAGCTTAGTTTTATATTTTTTATTCATTTTTTTATATTTGCTTATATTTTTAAGCTTTGGCTCATCAAGCTTAAATTTAAGATCATGATCTTAATTTGCATCACACCACATTAAAATCTAAAAGAAAAATAAAAAAAATTAATATTTTTTTAGGACGAAATGAGATTTTAAGAAACGGATCGTGGCATTATTATCGGTGAAAAATATCGATTGAAATGATGGGTCACAACACCCCATTTACTTTTGAAAAACATATCTTGAATCCAATATGGCGGATTGAAGATGGCGTCCGAAAATAAAAACTTAGTAAAACTTAAGTACTTACCACCCGCATACATGACCGAGCAGTCTAGAATCGTATTTTTTTAATTAATGAAAACAATAACAAAATAAGACATTAGAGTTAACATTAAATGGTAAAAATATATGATTTTGTTAACTTTTTGTTAATATACCAAACAAATAAAAAGCGCAACAAAATATTGAGTAAAGATTTTCATTTATAGTACGCAAAAGACAATCCTGCCATCATCCGAAACATGTATTCTCTTTTGGTGTGTACAGGGTGTCTCACCTAAGGTATCTCAAATGGATTGTGGACGAACTAGTAGTCCTACATAGATGAATCAAAATCATACCCTACTAAATCGACCACAAGGAACAACATAAAAATATTTTTAAGATTTTTAAAATACAGGGTGTTCCAAAACCGAGGGTCATGGACTCAAACCTCAGAATTTTAAATGTAAACATATGTCATGCTATGCATCGTTTTAAAGCTCTAAATACGATGAACAATTTGGTGAAAACAGAATTCACTTATCTTTATTCATTTCAAAATGGCGGCCATTTTCGTGAAAAATATTGGTAATTACGGAATACCCTGTATCTCGAGAACTACAAAACGTATTTTTGGTCTGTTTAAGAATTATCAATCCTCGTAAACTCAGCTTTAATTTCATATACGACATGCCAACATTATAAAAATAAAAGTTTTTGACAGTACATTTTATTTTGTTTTAATGTTGGTAGCCCTGAAAGTCAAAAAATTTAAATAGCAGCATATGTCAAATAGCACATCATTTTACAGGTCTTGCAAAGACCAACAACTTTTCAATTTACACCTAGCTGCTATCTTTGGTGGTTTTGTAGTTATAAGCAAAAGACTTCATTTTATCATATAAAGCCCATGTAACATGTGTAATCTAGAAGGCAGTTAAATTTGCATCAGTTAAACTTAAGAACTGCACATTTAACATGGGCTTTATATGGTAAAATAGAGTTTTTCGTTCATAAATACCAAATCACCAAAGATAGCAGCTAGGTGTTAATTGAAAGGTTATTGGTCTTTGCAAGACCTGTAAAATGATGTGCTATTTGACATATGCTGCCATTTGAATTTTTCGACTTTCAGGGCTACCAACATTAAAACAAAATTAAAGATACAGTCAAAAACGTTTGTTTCTTTAACGTTGGGATGTCGTATATCAAATTAAAGCTGATTTTACGAGGATTAATAATTTTTAAACAGACAAAAAATACGTTTTGGAGTTCTCAAGATACAGGGTATAACGTAATTACCAATATTTTACACGAAAATGGCCGCCATTTTGAAATGAATAAAGATAAGTGAATTCTGTTTTCACCAAATTGTTCGTCGTATTTAGAGCTTTAAAACGATGCATAACATGACATATATTTACATTTAAAAATTCTGAGATTTGAGCCCATGACCCCCAGCTTTTGGAACACCTTGTATTTTAAAAGTCTTAAAAATATTTTTATGTTGTTCCTAGTGGTCGATATAGTGGGGAATGATTTTATTTAATCTATGTAGGACTACTAGTTCGTCCGCAATCCATTTGAGACACCTTAGGTGAGACACCCTATATAGGGGTTATTAAATCTATGGCCCTTATACTACTAGTGAATTAGTGTTGACACGTGGTGTATATGTAGCATATGAATTGGTAGGACCAGCTGCGAATTTATTCTCTGTTTTGCAGTTCCCAAAAATACGACGTGTTTCAGTACTATTTCGTCAATATAAAAAAAACTGGAATGTAAACGTCTAACGTTTTGGTTCCAGTAAAAATATTATTTTCATAGTTTTGGATAATACTTTATATTACCAACACTCATATTCGAAATAAACTGTGTGCAAAGCAGGCAACTAATAGGATTCGTAAATACAAATCTCAACGATAGTGGCATTCTTAATAACTATTTAACGTTTAAATGGAAAGATTTAAATAAGATTTGTCGTCCTATATACCAATGGACTTTATTTTTGTGTACTTCATTACTTCTATTTTCAATGGGGATGTATGTATAACACAATGATCAATACACTCCTATTGTATGTTAACTTTGATGTAAGCTTTCCGGTCTCTATGGTCGATGATTTTTCCCTTTTAACACTTCGAAGATAGTACTAAAAGTTAACTGTTTGCTTCATTACAGAAGAAGTGTCGGAAACAATTGTTTTAAATTGCACAGTAAGGTGCGAGAGGAAAGATTAATTGGGGCTCCATTCGTCAGCTTCGTTAGTTCTAATGCTTCGTAAATACATAGAACTCCTCTCTTCTTCCTTCAAGTTTTTAGAAAAAAATAAAAATTAAATGAATGAATGATTGAATGAAAAGATTTATTCCAGTCAAATACAAAAATATTACGTTGCAAAAATAAATTATCTGTACCTGCATTTAGATAGCCTAAAATATCCTTGACGCACCTTGATTTATTATTGAAAGTAAATAAATGAATAAAGTTACATGCTATGAATATAAATACATTATTCAGTATAAATTAAAAAAAAAAATACAAACGATAAGAAGGCCTATAGAATAAGCCGACATGGGCACCAATACCTGTGAGTCAGCTTCGAGATGCGTCCATAATAAAATTATTTAATACTATTAATACTATTTTAATTCCAAGCCGTTCAGGTGTTTGTCAAAGAATATTTCTTTAGCCGTGAAATTCGTCCTGAGTCGCATTATTTATTTAATTTTTTATATCCATATAATATTAACAGGATTTTTCTGCGAATAAATGTTTTTCGCTTGATTAAAAAAAAAATTATTATTGCTTTCGTTTAAAATTAATTGATAAATATTGAATACCACTCATACCAGTATTATTAGTTATTCAATGGTTTTAAAATAAAGGAACCTTATTATATAAATACATAAACACATTGATACAGAATTGCATTGTTAAAACTAGCGCAAGAAAACGTAATAATAATCACTCTTAGAAAAACATTTCTCTTAACATTTATTTTAAGTACTACTGCCTGCCTATTTTATTGGTTGCTGATAGTTTTAAGGGTCCCAGTAACTGTTTATTGCCAATAAATAACAATTCAAGAGCCAACAAGTTATTTTAAAATATTGCTATTAGTTTAATTTATTGAAATTCATTTGTTAAAAAGCGTGGAGGTTTTATATAGTTTAGAAATGGTTGTAGTGGAGAACAACAGAAGTTAGATCAATAAACGAAATCCTCGGCTCCCAGCGTGTGACAAGAGCTAATGCATGTAAATTGTCGAGGCCTTTTGTACCGATGTCCCCACAGGTTCTGCATGCATTTTAATCTAATGTTATTGTGAACATTCAAAAGACTTTTATTGAAACAGTAATGTATTTAACGTGTACTATATAGTTATTCGTAATGGTGAATTTTTGTTTATTATTAGTTATTTGAAATAACAATAATTGTTGGTAACAATGTGTTTTATACTTCTTAACAATTATATACAGAATTTGAAAAACTAAATATACTTCTTAAAAGTTTGGTTTACCAGGTCTATGAAAATAAACAACTATAACAAATAAATTTTAGAAAGTAACAAATTAAGAATTCTAAAATTGGCCCAACTTTTTTGTAGTACCCTTATAAAGTTATGTGTTTTTCTGTTTTCGTTAAACACCCCTAATTTATCCATGCTGTTTAAGAAGTATATTAAATTTTGCAACTATATCTTGTTTTCGTTTCTTGCTAACCTTAATAATTTTCAGTACGTTCCGCCTACAAAAATTAAAAATGTCTGCCATTTTAAGATGGCAACAAGTACATACTTGATACTCCGCAAACAATAGGTCCTGATAGTTTTGATCCATAAACAAAGTTTGATTTCGTACCCTAACTTCGATTCCATAACGTATTATGTAAAAATGTATGTACATCCCGACAGACGGAAACTTGAGCAAGATAGACCATATCCGCATTGACATTTTTTGCCTGCTGAATAACCTGAAACGGTTTCGGAGAGCCAAATATAGACATCTTACATAAAGGAATTATTGTATATTTGTATTTCCATTAATTATTGTAATCATACATTATTTAACGGAGGTCCGTGCCGATTTATCAATTTTGAAACAATTATAGACAAAGCGTTGGAAATTGGTATATCAATAATAAACGCAGATATTCAATACTCTATTTTTAAGTGATCATAATTTTCTCATCACATTAGAGGGGCGGAATAGTATTAATTATATTTAATTAATACTAAATACATAATAATTAAGTAGGCAATATTATTATCACTATCACCTCTGACGCAGAGAGAGCAATCACGGTTCACTGAGATAGCTAATGAGTGATGTTAACGATATTGATTTCTCCAGCTAATTGGGGGTATGTGCGCTGCATCATGGTTCATGTTGGCTGATAACTACAGGCGTACTACAAGCCTTTACAATAGGGTATCAATGGGACTGATAATGATCAGTGATGTTAATAGTCCTGCTATTGTGCGTTAATAAGACGTTTTACAACGTCTTTCCACAAAAAGGAAATGCAGTTCCTAATGGGATTCAAGTTTTCCGTCATTGTAACACTTTTTAACCAAGAAACGTAAGCTCCAGAAACGATTTTTGTAACTGAGTACATCTTTTGACATCCCAAACTTTAAGTTCTTAATGATTTGGATTTTCTGGACATCCTGACAATTTTTAGTTTTGTGCAGGAGTAGCGATGAAGAGGACACTGCCTCAAAAAAAGATTCTGATTGATGAACTAGATACAAACGTTTTATAGGTTAATCCTAACAACATTCTTAATACACGTATTTATCCCGTCAACGGTGACACGTACATAAAATGCGTTAGCATGTATCAAAATTTAAACTAAAAACAGTCAGCTTTCCCAACGATAAATTGATACTGACGTTAATGGATCATATCAATTATCCGTAAAGACCGCGTCACATTGGTCGAGTTAACTCGGCCGAGTCAGCTCGGCCGAGTTGGTAGGATCAGCTGGTTCCTACACTTTAGAATTGTCAACTCGCCCGCCACTTGACTCGCCCATTAGTCAAGACCGGTTTTCATTGGTCGAGTTGACGGTCGAGTCCAACTCGCCCGTCTAACTCGCTCTCCTACTCGACCATTGTGACAAGACCTCTTACGTTTTAACAGGCCCTGATTAACCACTAGATGAAGACTCATATAATAACCGGTAAACTCAAGAGTACAGGTAAAATCCAAAACTCTTATACTATCGAATGATTTTAACTGGCTTGAATATGGTGCAGTCAAAATTAGTCATAATTCTTTGAATTAACGGGAAACTTTATATAAGCTAATATGGTCCAAATGTTTTTATTACCTATTAATACATTAAAAATACATTAGTTAAATGTTCTATAATTTTAAATTATGTATTTAATACAATTTCTTGTTTGTTTTATGGTTACTTTTACAAGGAACATTTTATGTTCAGATGTTTTGAACGGATATTTATTGATTTGGACCTAATTTACATTTTAAAGGGATTTATTTACACTAACCACACACCAATGGCCAAACGAATACGAGTGTAAGTATTGAGCGCCTTTATGAACTTTACCCTTGATATTTGCGTCACAGGTTCCCCTGACCACGCCTTGCTCGCAAGGCACTCAAGAAACGTCTGGTCATCGGTTGATAGTAAGTTAAAAATAAATCTGGCTCTACATAATATAAATAGTTCTAGAATCACTGAAGACAAACTACTTTCATGAGGGTACAATTAGAAGAACCGTTCCGTAAAAATGCAACCGTCTGTTTTTATCAATTTTTCATCGTCTACCTAAAATAATTCATTAATAATATTTTTTTAACATACATGCCACATAATTGTCTTATGAAACTACTAGATATGTGGGTGAGTATGCACATTGTGCGGTTATGGGAACTAATAATCCAAGCTGCAACGTAATGTGTGAATTCCTTATACTAAAATTCGGTGCATATTTTTTTACAGCTGACTGCTTAAGAAACTACCCTAAAAATAGCAAATGTAAAATAATCTACAGACTAATTCACTCAAATATAATAAAAGATATTTTGTAATTTTTACTATTAATTATTATTATGTAGTAAAGTTTGACATACATTTATATTCCTGGGAAAATTATAATTGTTGCAATGGAGTGATTCTGTTTAAACAGAACAAGAATTTAAAATATATTTCAATCTAAGTTCAAAGTTAAAGGTAAATGTAAAAAAAACGGCGATTCTACATTAGGTGCTATTTGATTACTTGACTTTCTCTGGAAGTTTAGATTATAACTCTAGTGATGCAACTGGAAGTATTAGTTTACGTCGTATTTATAACGATACTAAACACAAAAAATGTACATATTTTATGATCAATTATTTAATTCAACTGAAAAGCCACAGCGTTGTTGTAGGCTCTTGCGTCAGAGGCCCTCCCAGTGCCTAAACAGCGAGACGAATAGCCGACTTCCTGCATTGACTGAACTGCACGTCTCCTATACAATGACCTAGTACAGATTGATACTCAAAAGAGTTACATACTTAAATATAGATTTCACTTAGTTATTTCTTAGCAAAATTATCATTTCATTATCAGGCTAATAATTATTTATCCTGAAGTGAAATAGGCTGGCTGCTGGTAGTAACATATGTGAACAAATCACTGACCACAATCTCGTACTTAGTTTGCCGATTTTCCTTCCTTGTGAGACGCTCCTTATAGTGTCAAATCTAGAAAAAAACATATATCGATTGATTTTTATAAAGGCAAGGCAGATATGTTCAACTTTCAAGGACACAATAAACCTAAACCATTCGTTGAACAAGTAAGTCTTACCTATCCATTCTACAAGTGAGTGCCCTGGGTGTATTAAAGTTAGATCCTACCCTAGATGACAAATGCCATAAAATAATTAATAACAAATGAAAATATAAATATTGTTATATTTAAACCGGTTAGCAAAATAAATATACAACAAATAATATATATATTAAATTTATTTAATGAATAAATTAGTACTTATAAAAACAGGAAATATTTTGGTAAATGTACAACACCCAATATGTCTAATATAGTCAAATTTCCTCTTGGGTTTTAAGATTTCTTTTTTCATTAAATTTACATTTTTATTTTATCGTTTTTCATTTCTTTTTTATTTAATTATTTTTATTTTAGCATTGTATCATTACCATGATTAACATTCATAGTGAATGATTGCGGGTTCATGTTATGAATATGGAACTCTGAAAAAAGTTTGAATACCACAGGAATTGAAGACGAGAGGGTAATAAATGAAAGTAAGATAGTCAAACGTTCTGCAGACTAGGGACGATACAAAGTACTATTTTATGTATTGAATTTGCCATTACGCTTCAAGTAAAACTGTAATAAGCTCTTACAGAGCAATCCTGACATAAATTTTATGAGAGTATTACACACGGTTCGCGTGCCTTTGAGAAAGTTATTATGAGATAGTCTAATAACTGGTGTTCCAAGAAGATAAGATTAATTCAGTGCTACAACGTTCTGTACCACACATGCAATTATTCCCAATCTATTTTATAGGTATTATTTATTATATTACGACTGTAATAATCTTTTGAAAAATATATCCATATTATTAATTACAACGGATTAATTTATCCTGGATATAGGTGTAAATTCGTTAGTCCGACTTTAAAATAAAATGGCTTTACTGTCGTTAGAAATGTTGTTGTAATTATGATATAACTCTTGATACATTGATTAATATTCAATAATGCAATGATTCCTAATTAATAGCGATATTCGAAGTAAACGTTTAAGCAGGATATTCATACAGACTTTAAACAAAATTATCAAGATTCTGGAGGGAAAATATATTTATTTTTTATTTAAGATGAGTATTAAATGTATCTATATCCAAAATTGTATTGTATAATATATGAGTTTGTGTTGTTTTTATTTATTTGAATTATCCTATCAGTTTGCACTTTATAAAACTAATACAATCGGTCAAATGATTCAATAGTTTTATCTCTCCTCCCCCCCCCCCCCCCCGAAAAAAGGAACCAAATTATTTTGGTTACTTACCTACTACCTAGATACTAAGCTTTCTTATTGTTTAGGTAGCTATAAGTAAATATTTGTCAACCAACTAGTTGTTGTCCAATGATTACTTGATGCTCTTCGATTCCACTATTTACATAAAAAATGTACTCTGTTATATGGTATATTATCTATCTTATCATAGAGATGAAAACTATAGTCGCTTATGTGAAAATGGAGCAACGGTATCAAATAACAGCCGTATAATTTTTGAATTCATTAGCTGAGGGCATCGCAATTAAATATTATATTCCAATGGAATGTCGTTTTAACCAGGGTCGGATTTTCTGTTGCCGCCGTTGCAAATTTGAATCCTTCCTTTATTTCTTAAAATACAAAACATAGAAAACTTGAGGATCGTCACCTCACTATTTACTTTATTCAATATACTACGACGAATGTCGTTTCATATATTCACTTATGTTCAAACTAACCATATAAACGGCGTTTCGGATGTATCATGCTGTTAATCAATTTTTACATTTACAATACCCCCAAACGTGAATGTCGTGTTGAGAATGTACAGTTTGAAGCTGCGGCATTTCAATCACTAGGTTGGCAACAAACGCCGGTTCAAGTGGACTGCACATGACCTGCGATCGCACTTGAAAGCTCCGACCAATCATCCACTTGCTTTCATTGGCTTCGCCCAATTACAAACCCATTGGCCCTCATTTCTCAGCGGTTGTAGAACATGTTCAATACATCTATTTTCTGTTGTGTTACACGACAAAAAACTGTATTTATTTCGTTCTACTTAAGTATTTTGTTTACTTAATTGCTGCATTTCATTTTGCCACAGTCTCTTATTGGGCCTGATGATGGTTGGTGTGACCAACCAAAATCGATCGCCATTTTCCGCCATTTTTATATTTACCATCTTGTATGTAAATACAGTATAAGTGTAAATGTATTTTTAAGTGTTGTAAGACGTTTTTTATTTACATTCACATTTCATTTTGTAATCTTGATCAGGATCCCCGGTTTAATCATTGTCCCGATAAACGATTTTCATTCATTGATAAGGCAATTAACTACTCTACTACTATTGATTAGGACATCAATATCTATTTAGGAAAAAAAATCATCTTAAAATCTCTTTGAATAAGGCTTAATTTCAATCGTTGCTAATTATTATTAGATTCTAAGGGATGGCTCAAAGTGTATTATCCTTTAATCCTTTGAAAGAGTAAATAAATCACAACAGATTAATTTACATTCTCTTTATGAAATTAGAGTTTGATAACAAATAGTTACTATGTTAAAAATTAAGCTTTTAGGGTTACTTTAAAAACTATTTGGCTCCCAAGTTCTGTTTAGAATGAAGAAGCCACCGGAATGTAATCACAGCTCTGATCTACCAATACACATTGTGAAGCGATTCTGCCGCTGCCCATCCACGGGGACTATAATTGCATGCCGATTGCATTGCTGTTGTTGCGCAGTCCTCGTCCTCTCTCCATTCTACCTCTCCCCCCTTTTTCCCTTTCTCAAAACTTTGAAGAGTTTTCACAATGGAAAATGTTTTATTACTTGTAGTCCTGTTGTCTATAAAGCCTGTGTGCGTTAGAAAAGATTATTAAATAAATTATTCGATTAATGCTGTTAATATTTTTTTTACAATTTGAAAAAATATGAGAAATTGTAGAATGGAAATAGTTTTTAAAAAAAAAAAACATGTAAATTCATTTAATATTTTCTTATTATTAAACTGTGTCAACGAACTTCTCATTTAAGAAGGATTTTTTTCACTTAGCAAAATGATTTAGTTAAAAGTAATATTTAGCCCTTTAAAGCAATTGTTTCGTTCACCAATGCGGCGCCAGAACGATTTACAGTGTGCAATGCACGCTCCGCGACCGACGGGTGTAAATAATTTGCTACTTTTATTCACATTCGTATTGTGATTGTGATGTGCATTTAAACTGTATTTTAATACAGTTTACACATAAGTAGCAAAGAGTTGGAAGATTAATTATTTATTAATCGCCAAGCTATTAGGAAGACGAATTAAAAATATAAACATTTCAACCTTCGTCAAAAGTGGTGTTAGTGGAAACATGCTTTGGAGCCCAAACCAGCTACAATAAAAAAAATCAATAAACAAGATTGACCCACAGTTAAGGTTGATACATTACCTCTAGACCCCTTATCAGGGGACTTCCCTGTTTTGACGTCATCAAAATGACAGTCGTTGTAAAAGTTAAAAGCTAGTTAGAACGAATAAATTCACATAGCAACTCATTAAACCTACAAAATAGGTTAAAATGCTACAAACGTTATGTAAGTCTACTATTTATAGAAAGAGTATTTTGCTGCTGTATAATTACTGGTCTCTGTTTAATGTAATTATTTTCAATTAGAATGGAACCCTGATCCACACAATCGATTGAAACTGCACAATCAGTGGGCACATGTAGATTCAGACACATGGGAGTTGGCAGTGAAACAATTTGCGTTTTGATTATAACATCAATACAGCCAAGTAATAGGCTATTAATGTTTGCTGAAGTTATTTGTTTAGTTTTTCTCTGGCCAACAGTCATTTGTTATGTATTCAGTCCAAAGTAGAGTAAATGTGAATACATGGTGATTTTTCATTCAATACACGTAACAATTGGTAATGAAAACACTAATGCTGCATACAAGTGGTAGGAAAGACCCATGTAATCATTATTTTCCCTGTTTCAAATCAACCTAATAGTTTTTTTAATCCAATCTATTATTTCATAAAATTAACATAACATTAACGGAATAATTATGAACCAATATAGTAATATAGCCTTAAGACTATAACATGTTTTTCTACACACAGCTTTTATGCAAATTGTTAGAGAATAACTCTGTTCATCGTTAAAAACATGAAATTATTGCTGGTCTTTATTATTTCATAATAATAAAGATGACAACATGTATGCTACATTGTTTTACTGCTAGAATTTTAGCACAAATTAAGCCATAAAGGTTTCAAGGAATTATTAGCTTATGACTTTAAATAGTCATATATTATTATACTGCTGATGTTTGCTATGAAAGAAAATTATTTTTTTCATTTAGGTTTTGGTCAAAATGTACCGTTTTTATATTTTTATATAAATGAGTTGGAATCTTTAGTGTGGTAGATAGTAAAAAAAAATATATAAAAGGAATATGAAATATTAGTGTAAACTTAAAGTTTGCTTAAATTTAGATAAACCAATATCTAAGCGTCACTCAATAATCATCTTTCCATCAAACCTACAGGATTATTGCATTTTGACACAACTGTCAATATCGTTGACACTTGAAGAGTCAGCCGTGTATTTAGTTTTGTCTCTTCTCCCTCATATTGTTATTTCACAGAGGTATATTTAGTCTGCTATGCAAGCTAACAAAAAATTGATTTCATAATAAGTTACTATCTAATTATATTATGGGCTTTATAGTATGTTGAGGCCAATATATCATATATTATTTCCATATTATAAAATAATTTCATTTACCAGTCACTTTTCTTCAGGTAAATTTTACAGTGATAAGATAAAAGTATCTTATAATGGAATACAATCGTAAATCATAACGTGACTACCGTTTGCCCTGAGAGGGAGGGGTCCTTGGTAGATGTTCATCAGTCATAGGTTTTAATGCCTTGATGGGTTTTGATCTGGAGGGATGGATGTAGAGACTTGTTCCTGTTGGTAGCCTTACAGTTGTCAAAGCTTGTTTCCCAAGCTGTCGAAGTCGTTGAAGTTGTAGATGTGTTTTCATTGTGTTTTTAAGTTGCCTGACTCTGTCGAATTTCAGGGAAGTTTATAACTGATCCCTACATGTCCTTCGCTCACCGTTCGCCATCTACTCTAAAATATTTTTATATTTCACCCAAATCTCGCTACACCCCTTCATTTTTCGTAGAGTCCACACCGTAAAAATGACACCTGAGTCCATAAATTGACGAGAACTCAACGTTTGCAGAACCCACGTCAGAGACCTACCATTCCGCTACATGAGCACACTCTTAGCTTCATTAGATCTTGTGAAATAAGCGCATCAAAACAAAACAAAATCATTTATAAAACAAACCCGAACCAAAACAAACTAATTATCCCTATATGAAATTAAAGTTATTTAAATTTAAAGTTTTGTTTACATTGCTAAACGATTACAAACAGTTAGTTCACTGATGCTCCTTTGGGAAAATATGTCTTTGATCCCATAAAAAACTGTTACGAATGAGAAGAATTTTTTTTTATTTTTGAAACAAAGACTAGCGAAACTTTTAGGTAAAAATATAATTAACACCACAGCGATGCCTACACATGTCTTACCAAATGACATCAAGTATTTCTCCTGATTTTAACGATTAGAAGTTTTTATTTAAGTGTTCCATCATAAAACATAGTACAAAAATTACGTAGATATCATTATAATTGTTTGGTTATATTCTTCACTTGACATTTAGGGAAACATCAAAGGGAGAAAAATAATTTAAAACGAAGAAAAAGAATGGGGAAGAAACCCAGCAATATTATTACAATCGACATTCAGTCATAGCTCTCAAAGGGTGGACAGTGACAATATTACCTCACAATTTGTGTCGGCAGGCCACAACAGTTATTACTACCCGGTCTCTCTCACATTCTAATCTGTGCATAAGGTTCATATCATCGAGTATACTTCATACTCTAATAGTTCATAAATAATGATTTCTTTGAATATTTTAAGACTAAATCTGTATCTATCTACTGAGTAATGAGCAATTAATATCATTTGGGAACAAAATTATATTTTCGTTAAAAATAAGCCAAGTACAAAATTGTCTTAAAATCGCATAGTGCCTGTACTTAGATATGCCATTTTTCAATCTCTCCGGCCTGTAGAAACATACATAACTTTTTACCGAACGTTTAATTAACATGAGTATTACGTGTATAATTGTGTGGATTTAATTTTCTACATCATTCTTTTAATAGTTTTAAAGTTTTTACAACGATGAATCCAAATTAAAAGAAATATAAAAAATATTTCAGTTTCCACGTGA
Organism: Flexamia atlantica; assembly: GCA_035578135.1. Classification (NCBI taxonomy): domain Eukaryota; kingdom Metazoa; phylum Arthropoda; class Insecta; order Hemiptera; family Cicadellidae; genus Flexamia; species Flexamia atlantica. The sequence continues at coordinate 785,730 of JAQJVK010000042.1, read as the reverse complement.
TACTGTGCTTGTCTGTAAAAATATATGCTCTAAAAATGAAAAAATAACCAAGTACAAATAAAATTGTAATTACGTGAAACAAATATTAGGTAGCAGGCGATTATTAAAAGTAAAAGTGAAGTTGGAATCAAGCTAATTAGACTGAAAGCAGAGGCAATTCTCTGTAATGCGATCAGGTAGACAATCGTAACTTCCACACCGCTGGCCCTGCAGCTCTGTCTACGGCAATCAAGACCTATCAACTAACTGCATTTACCAAGTGCACCTCTTCTCAGACCATGATTGCTATTAACTAAATTTATTTTCCTAAAATAATTGTGGTTGAATATATATTTTCAATGTTTGTTCATCCAACCCATTGCAGAAAAGATATAGCCCATTTAGGATGAATTGGTTTATTATAAGCCTAAATGATAGCTGTATGGACGAATTATTTTGTTATAGTAAGAGCACAAAAACAAATTAAAATAATACACTGATAATAAATGTATTCCTTCATAACATCCCTTTTAAGCTCATATTTCACTAATAGTCTCTTTACAACTACAAACTACTTCCCTCGGTGGTTGCATTCTTATTAAATACGTACATTAAATACATATACGGGTAAATATATTTTTATATGGATATAAATATATGTAATATATATGTATATGTATGTATGTATTTACAAAGAATCTGACCACTGACCACCAAGAGAGGTGGTAGGGAGGCTATTAGTGAAATTTGAGCTTAAAAGAGATTCTATAAAATATTATATTTATTAGGCTTAGTAGTGTATCATTTTAATTAGTTTTTTGTGCCATGTTCACAAGCAACGGAGAAACGAAAAGAAAAAAATAAATTCATCCCTCAATTGACATTAAGAGGATTTATAATTCGTTTAAATTTTCAAGTTTACTTTCCTAATAAGCTTTTTAAAATGTTAATGATAGGCTCATTAATAAGCGGAATGTTTTTAATAATTGTTGATTTAAATTAATGTTAAGGTTTCACGGCTAGGCTAGTGTGACAAATCGCAACTAATTATTGTGATCTGTTTGTCCTTTACATAATATATTTTTGCAAGTTATATTTGTAATCAACATGCAGTTTTTAATCTAATATCAGTCAAATTAAAACTTGCATTTTCCTCCTGGAGGAGAAGATGCTCCAATTTCATACCGTATTCTTGTATTAAAATGCTTGGTCCTATGTATTGTATATGTTTTAAAATTGGTTGCGTTTTTTACCGAAAACAAAAATATATTATATTTTTAAGTGATAAGGTTTTTTTTTATATGTTTAAGTGAGTTTTGATGAAGTGCATGAGGTCTTGAAAACTAAATGTTTTACTCTCAGCTAGGCGTTTGTCCGAGAAGAAGAGGAGTATTGTTAGTAAAACTGGGGATATGAAAAGAACACTGCGTCATTAACGCACCGTAAATAACCTGTAAACACTCTTCTGTAGGAATGAGGCAAATAAACTTTAAGTCAGCACCTCTCAAAATAAGACATGCTTTTATGTTTTATTCCCAGTTTGTTTTCAGGTAGCTGTTGTATTGAAGCTTACATTTTTTTAACAATATAATTCTTTGAAGCTAATTAATGTAAGAGTATTCAGCAAAATGCTTGTGGATTCTTGTTATACTAATCGTTAGTGCATTAGGTTTCTTGGAATTGAAGTGCTAATAGACATGCGTTTACTAGTCTGAAAAGATTAATCGTTAAAACATGTGCTATAAAATCATGAATCATTTTTGATTAAACGAAAATTACGTCATTACAATTGATTTTTAATAATTGATACGTAAACTCCTCACTAATCTTTTTCATTTTTGACATAACTTCAAATGATCAATTTGAAATCATAAATATACTAGTAGATATACCCGCGGCTTCGCTCGCTGAAAAAGGATAGCAAATGTTTGGTTCAATTATATGTGATTTGAATTATAATTGTTATATATGTGATGTGAAAATCAATTTTGATATAATATAACATAACAAATTGTTATTAATATATATAAAGGTTATAAATAATGTTATGTGAACATAACAGGTTCAATTTTGTGATGTGCAATTTTTTAACATTTCCAAATAGACTGATGATTTCAATAATTTATCTGAACTCTACGTTTTTAAGCGCTTAATTACAAGCTTAAGGTTTCATCTCCATTCCAGACTGACATGAGAAGAAACATTACCTCGGTGAAATTTTCCTTTTTCCTTCAAATGGTATGATTTGGCTAGGCCTACCATGTGCTAGCACTTTCTAATTTTTCAGTTTAGCCAGAAAAATATAGAAATTTCCTAGTTAATCTCTTATTTAACTCATAAAATTGGGTTTCTAATAGTTTGAATAAAAAATAATTCCACTTCAGTGGTTTGAACTCAGAACTATCATTGCACCTTTAAAACTGCACTCTGCTGAAAGTATAAGAGGCATATGATATGTAGCTGATGTAAATACAGAAGATTTATATACCGCAAAGGGGGGACTTTATAGACATAACATATGAATTTAGTATATTTATTAAAATACGAATCTGTAAGGAAAAATAAAAAACTATTGTGTACGCCAAAAAAATTATATTTGAGCCAAGATTCATGGCCCAAGGTCCTACATTGTTTTAGGAAATAAGCTTTGAAAACAAAAAATGGCCGCCATTTTGAGTTTATAACATAGTACACTCCCGACTATCCGAGGTCGTCGGAACTGAGGCTGCCTCGGATAATACGGAGGCTGCTTATATTTTGAGGTTAGAGTGGTACAAGACCAATATAGTAAATTTAAGGCTATTAAACATTAGTTTTATCAATATATAAAGTATATAGGCCAGTATAATAGGATTTCTAGTCAAAAAATTATTTAAATACAGTACCTTTGTTTAAAAATAACACTAGTAACAACATACACTTTGTCAAGGAAAATCGTCATTCGTCATGTAACGTCATGAAGCATGGGTGAATCTTGGCCACTAGAAATATGGTGGTTTACTGACGCGGTCGGCATGACTCGTTCCTACGTCACTCTCTTAAGAGGGTTCCCTACCTACCCCAAAACATGCCTAAAGCACGCTCCGCGCGGTGTCATTTAGCGCCTACAGTTTTCAAAATAAATTTAATTTAACATAGCATTTCAAAGATAAAGAGTTGTAGAATGTTAATTGCTAATCCAAAATTGCTCATGTTAACGTATTCTGAAGACACATTTCGTTGAAGTTGACCAACTTTAACGCCATGTATCTTTTTAACGAGTGAGCATATACGATTTTGGAGAAGCAATGAACACTCTAAAACTCGCTACCTTTGCAAAGCTATATCCGAATAACTTATATTTTAATAAATGGAGACGCTAAATGACACCGCGTTTACCCGAGCACCGCCTTGCGCGGCGAAAAGTGCTCAAATATAACATGGGCTCTTATGGAGCCGTAATTCCAAAAGTCGCCGCTAGTGTCGCAGAAAATCGAAAACTGCCGTTGGTAGGGAACCCTCATAAGGCCTCTCACGGAAAATAGTTCGTTGAATATTTATTTGGGGAAATGAGGGAAATCAGTCGCCATTGATCGACGATAGTGAACTCCCGCCTTATGTCCAGCAGACGATGGTCAGTTAGTTTGACCACTGATTTTGTTCGTTTGTGATTTTGTTTGGAAACACAAATCAAGGTTATCGTGGTGTATTTGTATCTTAAAATAATACTTTGAATGATTATTAAAATTACAAACTAAATAATAAACTAACCAATTAATGATAATTTTATATTTATTTTAAACAAAATATAAGTTAATCGTGTTATAATAATGTTCTGACCAAAAATTAAAAAAGTATATTTTGACCTAAAACGACCTTGGATAAACCGGAGTCTCGGACAACCGGGGCTCGGATAATCGAGAATGTGCTGTACCCTATTTAAGCTTTTTGAGAGAATATATTTCAAACCCGTTGTTAGTACACATCTAGAGTCTGTAATGATTAATTGTGCCAAGTTTCATGGCCCAAATCATTATAGTTGTTGAGAAACTGTGATGAGTGAGTGAGTGAGTGAGTGAGTGAGTGGGTGAGTGGGTGAGTGAGTGGGTGAGTGAGTGAGTGAGTGAGTGAGTCAGTCATCCGCTTTGGCTTATATATATATATATATATATATATATATATATATATATATATATATATATATATATATATATATATATAGATGTGTCACAACAAATTTTTCTTAATAAACAAATTATCGTATTACTATAAAAAAATCTTATGTAGCTATATCTAATTGGTTCTTGTTGAAATACTGCCATTTAATTCTTATTTCCTTTTTATTGATTTTATTATTATACATTACCCATTCGTTTTAATAATCGAATGTAATAATCGTATTTTTTTATATTCGGTTCAGACTTTAGAGAGGTAAAATACCTTTGGGAAGGGTCGTCGTATTTTTTTGGGTTTATGGTTGTCAAGTATCTCTTTTACAAAGATTATCAATATTTATAGAATCAGTGAAAGTCTACTTTTTTCAGAGACTAAAAAACTCTTACACCTTTTCCACAGAGGCTAAAAATTTGCTTTCAATATTCGATTGCAACACAAGCCTCTTCATTAATAGCTTTAAATAATTCAACTTAACGTTATTTATTAACATCCAACCATTTGTAATTAATTGTCGGTAAAGTGCTTGGTTATAGAATGAAACAGGAGAGTAAAATTTCATTGAACCTATGTTACAAGCTTTCTGATGTGTATCTGTCATAGTAAATTGTTCTCTCCCTTCACATAAAAAATAAAGTTTGTCAGATTTTTATTTCATATTTGTTTTATTTAGGGAAATTAAGGGGCAATTACTTACTGTTAATTTTTCATCGATCATTTAAATGGATTAACAAAAGTTGCGTATTGATTTCTTAATAAAAGAGTATGTAATTTATATTAGAAATGCTTGTATTGCTTACACATCACATGTTTTTTGTTTTCTATATTTAGTTTTGAAGAGGATAAATTATAAAATGTGCTAAAATAATCTCGATGATTATTTTTAATGTAAGGAATCTAAGCTAAGCTAACCATAATAGTGATTAAAAACAAAAATGTTCTCACTATATTTAGGGTGGTGTATTGATCGCGACCGTGAACTTTTCATTGGCATTTACGTCACACTCCACTAACTACCCCCTTGGTGCTAAATATCTTAAGCAACCTCAATTGAATTATTTGTTACTAATTTCAGACCGATCCCTATATAGACTTATTATCATTTCAATACTTATTATTATTTAACTAGTTCCTGTAGACGACTACTGTATAGGAAAAATCGAACTAAATGTTATTTCCGATGTGTCTAAAAACATAACACATTGTAAACCGGCTTTTTTATATTTTTTATAAGGACTCACGCAGTCGTTCTGTACAATTAAAGACAGATTATACGCCGCTTATTAGTAAACGTTATCATACATATTCCTAGTATTAATATTCTGCTTTCTTAGGAAATGATAAACTTTAATATAGTATTATAAATAGTTTATAATTTTTACATATACATTGAATAAAAAACAACCTCTTTTAGAGGTAGGGTATACCTAAAACTCCCCAAAAACCAACTAGCCTATGTTTTGCTTGCATTCATTTTGCTGTGAATTGACGTTGTGAAGTATAAACAATTAAAAAAAAAACTAAATACAACATAAGATATGCACGATAAACCATTTTTGAAGTTTGTGTTTACCAAAAGTAAACATTAGAAATGCTGTTTCGTGCAAATCTTATGTTCTATTGTGTTGTTTCGATTTTTTTTATTTCATAACGTAAATTTACAGTGAAATGACTCCGGGACAATAAAAGTAGTTTTTTTTAGATTTTTCAATGTCCAAACTAAGAGATAGGTAGTTTTGATTATCTTTAAAATTTTCTATTTTTGTGTTTTAGGTAGCCTCAGTAGTATATTTGTTCGATTTCCTTTTACATTTTAGGGCATGGATTTAGCTCCAACCTGCTTCACAAATTTCCTTTGTCCTTCTGGGCCTACCAAAGCTTACCGCTGTATAAGAGCTGGTATATGAGTAATGCGCACGACAATAATATTCCGAAAAGCCATGGGTGATTAGAGATATTTAAAACTGGGTTCCACGCTTTATCCTTAAGACCAACCGCTCTCTCGTCACAGGGCCAAACAGAAGGTCAGAAGGTCATACAACGTCCATTGTTTCTGTAATTAAAATTATTAAATTATAAGGTTATTCACAAATATCATTGAACAAGTTATTAGCTGACTAAACAACCGGGGCCCCAGGCCCTGACAGCCTGTTTGTTTGGGGGTATGTACACGGCTACCTTAAAACCATATTATACATGGTTTTGAAGGTACATGTGCCTAAACGGATATCGTAGGTTTTGAAGTTGCCCAGGTTTTTTGAGTTTAGGTGAAGCTACATTACAAGCCATCACAACAATTGTATACTTAGAAAAAATTTAATTTTCCAATTGTAAAGCATTTTCACTTTTATCAAGAAATAATAACTCGTTTTCGCATTCACACGAAATAGCGTTTCGATAGTGATTGTCACACTGCCGCCGAGATCGTCAGTCAACGGTAAACAATCAGCTGATTGCGTCGGTTCCTCGGCGACACACACAACTACCCCTCCTTCTCTCGACAACTTTCCCCTCCCCCTCATCTCAGCGTAGGTGATTATCCGATAACATTGTTTAATTTAACTCGACCAACATGCAAATCGTTGAAGGAAACCTTACTTTCTATTAATTACCTCAGTTAATATTGAAAAATTAATGTGGATATGATTCAGTTGGTATTATAATATAACCTAAATAGACAGATTTCTATTTACATTTGCCCATTGGGCAAATGTATTTCTAAGCAATAAACCTGCAAGTTTTATTTTAAGTATACGAGGAAAATCGATTCCATAACAAAACAAATACTAGGAAGCTAATTCAATGCAAATTAATTAAACTACTTTATTTTTTTTTCTTCTTTGTTAATCACATAATATTAAACTAAAAATTTTGAGTCCTGACAACCTGTTTAAATCTCCCTGCGTAACTGAAATTATAGTAAAAAATCGCACACTCTAAAGAAATTGTTTCCTTCAAACCCCATATATGAAATAAATGAATTTCTTTAAACCCCATTCACATAAAGAATTCTAATATACATCCGACTTTCGCAAGGGCCAGAATCCTAGTTATTGTACATATTTAGTATTTTGAACTTTTAAAAATAGCTGAAACAGCTGAAGGTGTTCTCGCATCTACTC